>CAJQZN010041160.1:0-20734 GCA_907164685.1 Colias eurytheme | reverse complement strand
ATATTTTGTTTGTTCATTAAAAATAAAGAATCTGCAATAATGATGTCTCTGTTTGTTTCAGTAATCTCAGTAACGCTCAATATGATTGTATGAATTTAATTGGGCAATAGCTTTAGCTTATGTTATAAAACTTAGTATTACCACAGACTAATAATAATATACTACGTATGTATTACCATTTAATAATCCTTACTAATATATATTATAAATGCGAAAGTAACTCTGTCTGTCTGTCCGTTACTCAATCAAGCCTAAACTACTGAACCAATTTTCATGAAATTTGGTATGGAGATATTTTGATACCCGAGAAAGGACATAAGCTACTTTTTATCCCGGGTAAATGACTCGATCCCGGAAATCCCACGGGAACGGGAACTGTGCGGGTTTTTCTTTGACTACGCGGGCGAAGCCGCGGGCGGAAACCTAGTAAGTCAATAAAAACAGAGACATTGGACACTGGGTAGTGCAGAAAATAAGTTCCCGACTATGACATAATAAAATATGATTTTGAACCATATTTTAATTTAATTGCAAATTAAATAATTGATATATACCTAATATTATCTACTTATGTAATTGGTAAAAACCTCGTACGGAAAAGATGTTCATTCTAAACGTCAGCATTGTATTCATCTTTGATGATGGACCAGACTAAAGAGTCTGGTCCATCATCAAAGTATTATGTAAATGTATAAAAAAAATAGATGTCAAATGAGACAAAAGCGATAAAATAATTAAATCTGTTAAGTGCGAGGTGGACTCGCGAAACTTAAGGTTCAGTACAAATATTTCATAGTTTTTATCTCAGACTTTGAGCGCGGCGACCGAATCGAGTGCCACACATATTAAGCTATTGAATAGCTTCTATCGCAGGCCTTCAGCGCGGGGACCGAATCGAGAAATTCCGTAACGAAAAAAACTCACGCTCCCCACTCCGACGGGCTCGGAGGTGTGGCTTGAAGGCATGCTTTGCAATAGCTTTACCGCGGCAGTCCCCGAGTGCCACACGTCTTTTTTTTTTTCTTTAAATGTTCCTATTTTATCGCAATATTTTGGTATTTATTAAATATTATTATTAATATTTTAAAATACGTCCTGTTTTATTTTTACGATAGCAGTTCTCTATTGTATTTCCATAGTATTTCGTAATTCGAAAATAGATAATGCTAATATACAGGGTGTCCCACTGTTGGTATACTAAGCTCAAAGGAGGTTATAGTTTTGCATACGCTGAGTACGTAAAAAATACTTATAAAATTCCAAACGCATTTTTTTTTCAAATAGATGAATTTTTAAAACTCTATATTGTACACCCATAACAAGCAACCCGCCCAACTTTGCCACCCGCACGTGAGCTATCGTTTAAGATTATGTTTTCATAGACATAATGCTCACATTAGAGAAACGGTATATGCCGGCTGCGCTAAGCTAAAAAAGAAAACATGAATTTTCAGGAAAAATTTAGCAAAATTTTTTTGGCGTAATTTTGTTGTTTAAGTATTTTTTACGTGATCAGTGTATGCAAAACTACAAGTCCCTTCGCGCTTAGTATACCAATAGTGGGACACCCTGTACATGTGGAGAAAAACCAGTAATTTAAAAATTGCAATTTTTTATTTCTTAAAAAGCTGGTGTTTGTTTATTAATTTTTTGAAGTAAATATTATGTCTAAAAATTTTATAAATATTTCAAGCCTTCACGTGTTGTTGTTATCAATGTCGAGGCAAAAAATCCCGTTTATATATTATGGAAACCCTCTCATTTATTAAGCTATTGCATAGCTTCTATCGCGGGCCTTGAGCGCGGGGACCGAATCCAGAAATTCCGTAACGAAAAAATCTTACGCTCCCCACTACGAAGGACACGGAGGTGTGGCTTGAAGGCATGCTATGCAATAGCTTTACCGCGGCAGTCCCCGAGTGCCACACGTCTCTTTCATTTTAGGTATGGTGTTTTTTTAGTATTTTTGGTTATTTTTATCAGAAAATTTTAACTGCCTCAGTTGCTACTGATACCGTGATCGGTTCATGAGATACAACTTGGTGACAGACTGACAGACATATAGACAGTAAGCAAATTCTCAATAATAGAGTCCCGTTTTACCCTTTCGGTACGAAACCCTAATAAAAGGTAAGAAAATAAACAACGAATCATAATTAACTAAGATAATTCATTGTGCTTACAATGAATTATCTTTTGTTTAAATTTAATAAGTTCAAAAGGTTAGTGATAAAATTGTCTAATTAACAGTTTATGAAGGTGTAAAATGTTAAGACATAATCACAGATATTGATAATTAAAAGACAATACCATAGAAATCTAAATAACAAGATGACAATACTTAATAATGTAATTTTGTATATTTTTTTGTTCATAGAAATTCAAACCTTACAATTTTTCGCCAATTTAAACAAAGATGTAGGTTGTCATGTAGGTTGTTACTTCATTTTTATAAATTAATAAAATTTTGTAGATTTTTTTTATGTTAAGGTTATGGCTCCCGTTTGAAACTTATTAAAACCTGAATCGTCATCATCAGCTTATTTATGTATGGTCAGGAAAACAGAAAATAATCTACGATGGCCAATAATTGTGTGTTGGCAGATATCACTTTCGAACTTTTGGTTCTTTTATTAGTATGATTCTTCACAATATCTAGAGCATTTAAAGTTATGCTTAATACATGTAGGTAATAATTATAATGCTTTTTCAAATTCGTCTACTTCGTTACGTTAAAAACTGTCAAATATTTTATTTATCAAGCAGTTAAAATGGCTTCAAAATGTATTGATTTTATTTCATTTTCTCTACTGTAACATAATGAGACACATAAGTGAGTATTTTTGCAATTTGCATAGGCTACAATGCAAGGAATGATATAATAATTATTATATTGTGACGAAATGGTAAATATATTTTAAAAGTATTCGATGTTATTTATAAACATTTGAAAATTTATGAATCCGTTACCCTGTTAATGAAAATAACGTGAATTCGAATTCCGCCTTTATTCTTTTCTTAAAAAAATCTCAGAAATGCAATAGAGTTATTAAATTACTACCTGCGCTTCGCGGCTTCACCCGCGTGGGTGTCCACTGTCCGCTCCTGTTGGTCTTAGCGTAATGATAATGTATAGTCTATAGCCTTCTTCGATAAATGGGATATCTAACACTGAAAGAATTTTTCAATACACATTTATACATGTTACGAGTATTTTTCGAAACTTCCAGAACTCGTTCTCGTTCTTTCATAAACAAATCTTTAATCGGCACCTCTCACGATATAAATAAATTTTAATATCCGATAAAGAATAACCCCAAGTATTATACATATCTGCATGAGATAAAGAGCAGCTGCATTTAGTATAAAAAGTGCATCTTCTGAGGGATAAGGCACAGTTACCGTTCGGTCTGGCAACCATGAAGACTGTCTTGGTCCTAGCGAGTTTGGTGGCCCTGGCTTTAGCCGGGAGCATTGTAGTCCCACAGAAATCCTCTGTCGACTACAAGGTGAAGAAAGGTAATATCTTATATGATCAATAATGTAGTTTTTAATATTCACTTTATTCTTTTGTAAATTATTAACCTATTGATTACACTCTGCTTTGTATGTAGGTAATACTTGTTTTTGTTAAAGAGTTTGTAAAATTCGCAATCTTTAAATACATTTTTGTTGTGTTTAAATCTCTAAATTGTCATAGATTTTTAATTATATAAATTCCATACTCCATAATAAATTCAATATAAATTCATAATGTCTCTAAAAATAATATAATACCGATTTTTAGTTCAAAATTGCCATTTTCATTGTTAACAGTTGACAATGACTTCGTTGTGAGGCAACAACAACTTTTGAAGCTTCTGTACCACAGCAGCCAACTAAACCCTGAAGCTGAATACTACAAAATCGGAAAGGACTATGACATTGAAGCACACATTGGTGATTACACTGTGAGTAAATATGGTTTATTGGCAAACTACATTCACAGTTTTAAAATTAACGTGCCTACTTTTCTGTTTTGTAATACAGATTTAAGGAAATGAAATAGATACTATGTACTAAAATAAATTAAATTTATCCTCACCTCAAGAAAACATGATACATAATATTATATTATTAATCTCTTATTTCGGATTTTTTAAATGTTTAACTCACTTATTTTCGTACATTTCAGAACCAAAAAGCTGTTCAAGAATTCTTGAACTTATGGAAAGTGGGATTCCTCCCTAAGAACATTCCTTTCTCGATCTTCAACGAGAAATCCAAACAAGAAGCCGTAGCTTTGTTCCACGTATTTTACTACGCTAAGGACTTTGACGTCTTCTACAAGACTGCCGCTTTTGCCCGCGTCTACTTGAACGAAGGCCAATTCTTGTATGCTTACTACATTGCTGTGCTCCACCGTCCCGACACAAAGGGAGTTGTTCTCCCAGCTCCTTATGAATCCTACCCTGAACTCTTCACCAACGTTGATGTTTGGTACAAAATCAATCGCGTCAGGATGGAAAAAGGCATCAACCCAGTTGAATTCGGATCCGAATACGGTGTTGTCCAAGAAAACGACAAATACGTCTTCTACGCTAACTACTCTGACTACTTCACCTACCCTGGTGAAGAACACAAGATTTCATACTTCACTGAAGATATTGGTCTTAACGCTTACTACTACTATTTCCACGCTTTCTTCCCATTCTGGTTGGAGAGCGACGTACAGCCCGTCCTGAAGGAACACCGTGGCGAGATCTACTACTACTTCTACCAACAACTCTTGGCTCGCTACTACCTTGAGCGTCTATCAAACGGTATTGGTGAAATTCCTGAATTTTCATGGGACAAGCAAATTGTACCTGGTTACAGGCCCATGATGAAATACTACAACAACTTTGTTCAGAGACCTAAATACTACCAAATTCCTTACGAATCCCAAGTCAAGGAACTGCAAGTGCTAGAAGCTTACGAACAGAGCTTCATTCAGTACGTCCAAGAAGGACAATTCAAGGTAAATATTGCATTAGTTAAATGAAAGTATTATAAAGAAATAATGAATTTATTTAAAATACTTAGATATTTATTATACTTATTTTCTGTTTAACAGTACAACATGCAAGCCGAAAAACAAGACGTCAAATCTGTCAACTTCGTTGGAAACTTCTGGCAAGGCAATGCTGACTTTGTCGCTAAAATTGGTCCCTGGAAATATCCATACAGTTATGAAGGAATCGCTCGTTACGTTTTGAGTGCTGCTCCTCAATCTTTTGAAAAGTAAGTAATTAAGTTATTGATCATCACGTGCTAATCTATATAAATATTTTTTTTTGTATGTTCCAACAGTTATAACTCGAGATCTGCTGAACCAATTTTCATGGTTTTAGATTTGTTGGATTTGTTTCCGCGCAGAATAGCAGAATAAATTCTAAAATCAACAAAAACTAGATCAATAAGCATTTTCCAAACATTTTGATTTTCGTACATGTAAATCATTAGTTGTCAATCCTGTCAAATACGGTAAATATTGTTTGACATTCATGCGTTCAAAAATATATTTCGTGTAAAATAATTAAAAAGTAAAAAGGGTTTATAAACTATTGTCTGTATTTTTTTCAAATCAATTATTGAAGTGCAATTAAAGCAGATACATAAAAATTCCTCAAATATTTGTGTTTACACGTGCTTTCAGAAATTGATTAGGTATTTTTGGTGGGGGAACTAACCAAGAGGGTTAGTTCGATTAATTCTAAAAAAAATTCTATAAAAATATAAAAATTCCAATTATTTGTTGCGATTTCGTCGACTGCGTTAACAATATTGCGTAGCTATAAACAAGTTAAATTGTGTTTTGAAGATTGCATCCATTTATGCCATGCAATTAGCACAGAAGAAGATGCAAAAAATGTTGGTCTATTGATTATTTTACCGGCGACATACACAGGTAGCCCAAGTAAATATGTGCAAGATGCAATGACATAATAATTTGTTCGTCATTATGGTCGGCCAGATCTATTCATTACATTTATATGTAATTCGAAATGGATGGAAATTATTCAACTGTTGCTTCCCGGACAAATATCAAGTGATCGGCACGACATCACCACACGTGTTTTCAAGCAAAAAATCCGATCACTGCCGAGTTACATTAAAGGAACATATCTTTGGGATTATTCAATGATGGATGTATTCAATCGAATGACGAAAATCTGGCTTGCTGCATGCACACATTTTAATTTGGTTAGTCGAAAGAATTCGGTCAGATAAAATATATGAGTGTGTGGGGATTGCTAATCCTGAAACTGAACCAGACCGACATGACGTTGTTATCACGAATATGATTCATGGACCGTGTGAAACCATCAACCACCAAACACCATGCATGGTTGACAGCAAGTGTACCAAAAGGTATCCACGAAGATTGATGGCAGAGACCATCACAGGCAACGATGGTTACCCTCTGTATCAGCGTCGATCGCCCAATGATAATGGTAGAATTATCATCACAACTAAAGTGAAAAGAAACGGTGGCGTGGTCGATAACAGTTAAAGAATGAAAAGAGTTAATCCATGCTGCACAACTTATTAAAATTCAATCATTTTTCTCTGAGACGTGTTTGAAGTAATAAAATAAAATGCTATTACATATCAATCTATATAAATATTTATTTTGTATCGTTGTATTATGTTTATCAAAGCCTAAATTAGTTCAGCTAAAAGGCAATACAACATTCATTGACAGGGTGGTACAAAGTTCGCCGGGATAGCTAGTTCTAAAATAAATAAGAATTTTAAAATAGTATTTTTATTTTTTTTATGCTACGATAGGGGAGCGCTTGGCCACGATTTCGCCTGATGGTAAGCTGAGATGTGGCCTAAGATGGAGCGTGCTACCCTAGAAAGTACCTGTTCACTCAACAGGGATGGCGGAATTAGGTCGTGCAATTACGCAGCGCACTCTCCAAAGTGTATCCTGTAAAAAACCGATAGACTTGTCACTCAGCGGCGATGAGTGAGGCTTTTGAGTTTTTTGCCTACTAAAACATCGTCGTTTATGAGCACTTGGCACGCCTCTCTATCGCCTCAAGCGTCTCCAGCTGGTATTTGGCAGATCCATCCCAGAGGTGAGAGCAGTATTCCATGCATGAACGAACTAGTGTTGGTAGAGATTGAGCAACTGTCCCGGACTTAAATACTGCCTCACCTTCGCCAGTATACCAATCGTTTTCGAGGCTACTTGGGCTTTGGATTCAATGTATTCCAAGAAGCTCGAGGCGATCAGTTATCGGCACGGATACACCTTGGAAGGACGGAGTCAGGTTGAATGGACTCCGTTTTGCGGAGAATAGAGTCACCAACTTGGAGACAACCTGTTCATGCATTCAACCATGGCCTACCGTAGCGACTGGATTTGTGCCGCACTGGCTCGCGCACTGGATGCGTATCTCCCCACAATAGTGCTATCGTCTGCGTACCCATAGATACCGGGTCTCAGCAGATCGATATATAAACATAGATATATAAACATTATTCATAAAGCAGTAATAAAAAATGAGTGAATAAGGATTGTAATATTAACCCTTTTAACCATTTTCAGATACAACTTCCTCCCAAGTGCACTGGACTTCTACCAAACATCTCTTCGTGACCCAGTCTTCTACCAGCTTTACAGCAAGATCTTAAAATATTTTATCGAGTTCAAAAAATACCTGGTTCCATACACCCAAGAAGTTCTTCACTACGTTGGAGTCAAGATCAACGACGTTAAGGTCGACAAACTGGTCACCTACTTTGACTACTACGATTTTGATGTAAACAACGCCGTTTGCTTAAGCCAAGAGGAACTGAAATCTAGCAACTTCCCCTTCTATGCTGTCCGCCAACCACGTCTTAACCACAAACCGTTCTCCGTATCCGTTGATGTTAAATCTGATGTTGAAAGCGAAGCCGTATTCAAGATCTTCCTTGGACCTAAATACAACAGCCAAGGTTATCCCATCTCTCTTGAAGACAACTGGATGAACTTCGTTGAGTTGGACTGGTTCGTGCAGAAGCTTAGCAAGGGACAAAACAAGATTGAGCGTAAATCCTCTGACTTCTACTACGTAAGGCAAGACTCCGCCCCCGTCCGCGAAGTACTCAAGATGCTTGGAGAAGGCAAAGTACCCGTTGACATGTCTGTTAAGCCTGGTGCTTTCCCAGAACGTCTTGTTCTGCCTAAGGGTAACAAGGGGGGTTATCCATTCCAGATCTTCGTCGTTGCCTATCCCTACCAACAGTCTGCTAAGCAAGTCGAATCCATCAAGGTATTTGCCAACGACAACAAGCCTCTGGGCTACCCTCTGGACCGCCCAGTCAACGAGGTCTACTTCAAACAACCCAACATGTTCTTCGAGGATGTCCACGTGTACCACGAGGGAGAGCTCTACGCTTATGAGTACAATGTTCCTTACTATACCATTCATCATAACGAAGTTAACAAACACTAAAAGGAGAGAGAAAAGTGATTTATTTTATTATTATTTCAATTTTTATTTAATGTATGTATAAATAAAACAATATTTAACTATTTATATTTTAATTTATTTTATCCTAATTCACATAATTCTTTATATATATAAATCTCGTGTCCATATAAATCTAAATAACAATACACTAGAAGTCGTAAGCACGCGTGACCTTGTCGCCACTCAGGTGACTTCCAAGTTGCTCGTGCGTGTGTAAACATAGTGTGTTTCAGCATTTTTCATTGCGGAAATTCATCCTGCTATACTAATAAAGGAATAAAATTTCATCGGTAATTATTTTTTTTAGAAATAATGCCGTTTTTCCTTAAAATTAAAGAATATTTACAAGTAATACGAATGTCACCATAGTAATCTAAATAACAATAGATGACACAGTCGACCGTTCTTATTAACACAAATTTTAACCTTATTTGTATGTGTTTAGGTTCAAAGTTATATGATCTATTGAAAATTAACGCCCTCTGTTGTCGAAAAGTCGAATTTTTTCGAATTTGTATTTTTCTGAGCAAAAAGAAACAAAACATCTCATGTACCTGGGGATGTTATTCGAAAATAAGCCGTAAAACCGTGCGTTAGGGTACTTAATAAAATGCTGTAATTATTTTTTAAACTTTTTTTTTCACTAAAATGAAGCTGTCCAAAAAAAAGGCATAGTTTACTTGTGTATACGGTTTAGCTGTCGGTTTAAATGTGTTGATTTTGGTGACAGTGGTTTTCATATTATTTATGACATTATAATTCTATAGTGTCTTGTTATTTAGATTTCTATGCTCGTGTCACAATGTTTGTCCTCAATGGACTCCTAAACCACTTAACCGATTATAATAAAATTCGCACACCATGTGCAGTTCGATCAAACTTGAGATATAGGATAATTTAAACGTGTAGGTACCACGGGCGAAGCCGGGGCAGACAGCTAGTTTATTTATATTTATCTAATAGCTAAGCTTATTAATTATAAACAATCTAATGAATCAATGTAAGTTAAAAGAGTCCCGTTTTACCCTTTCGGTACGGAACCCTAATAAATGATAAAAAAATAAAAAACGAATCATAAATAAATATAATAAGTTCTAAATAAATTTAATAAGTTCAAAAGGTTAGTGATAAAATTCTCTAGTAACAGTTTATGAAGGTGTAGAATGATAAGATGTAATCACAGATGTCGATAATAAATTAAAAGACAATAATGATGTAATTTTTCCAAAATTATTATCCTTTCATCAATTTAAAAAATTAAGTAGTCTGTCATTTAAATGCTTTCTGCTTGTGTATTTATGTAACTTCATTTTTTTATAACTTAAAACAATTTTGTAGATTTTTTTATGATGGTTATGGGTCCCATTTGAATCTTATGAAAAAATGAATCTTATCAAAACCTGCTTAAAGAAAATAATATACGATGCCCAAGTGTGGGTTGGCAGATGTCACTGTCGTACTTTTATGTTTTTTACAGTTTCTGAAGCATTTAAAGCTGTTATGCTTAATACAAGTAGGCAGATAATAATTATAATGCTTTCTTAAATTCGTCTACTTCGTTATGTTAAAAATTGTCAGATATTTTATTTAGATGCAGAACTATTTTCCCAATTAATATCAAAAGCATTTAAATATAAAAATATCGTATTTAAGTTCTCGTTTTTTCATAAACAAATCTTTAATCGGCACCTCTAACGATATAAATAAATTTTAATATCCGATAAAGAATAACTCTAAATATTATTCATAAGATAAGGAGCAGCTGCATTTAGTATAAAAAGTGCATCTTCTGAAGGATAAGGCACAGTTACCGTTCGGTCTGGCAACCATGAAGACTGTCTTGGTCCTAGCGAGTTTGGTGGCCCTGGCTTTGGCCGGGAGCATTGTAGTCCCACAGAAATCCTCTGTCGACTACAAGGTGAAGAAAGGTAATATATTTCTCTGTCTTAAATGATCAATGATGAAGTTTTTAATATTCACTTTATTAATTTTTTAATTGACCTTAATTATTAACCTATTGTTACCCTCTGCTTTTGTATATGCGTAATACTTGTTTTTGTTATAGTGTTTGTAAAATTCGCTATCTTTAAATACATTTTGTTTTGTTAAAGTCTCTAAATTGTCATAGATTTTAAATTATATAAATTCCATACTCCATAATAAATTCAATATAAATTCATAATGTCTCTAAAAATAATATAATACCGATTTTTACTTCAAAATTGCCATTTTCCTTGTTTACAGTTGACAATGACTTCGTTGTGAGGCAACAACAACTTTTGAAGCTTCTGTACCACAGCAGCCAACTGAACCCTGAAGCTGAATACTACAAAATCGGAAAGGACTATGACATTGAAGCACACATTGGTGATTACACTGTGAGTAAATATGGTTTATTGGTAAACTACATTCACAGTTTTAAAATTAACGTGCCTGCTTTTCTTTTTTGTAATACAGATTTAAGGAAATTAAATAGATACTATGTATTAAAATCAATTAAATTTATCCTCACCTCAAGAAAACATGATACATAATATTATATTATTAATCTCTTATTTCGGATTTTTTAAATGTTTAACTCACTTATTTTCGTACATTTCAGAACCAGAAAGCTGTTCAAGAATTCTTGAACTTATGGAAAGTGGGATTCCTCCCCAAGAACATTCCTTTCTCGATCTTCAACGAGAAATCCAAACAAGAAGCCGTAGCTTTGTTCCACGTGTTTTACTACGCTAAGGACTTCGATGTCTTCTACAAGACTGCCGCTTTTGCCCGCGTCTACTTGAACGAAGGCCAATTCTTGTATGCTTACTACATTGCTGTGCTCCACCGTCCCGACACAAAGGGAGTTGTTCTCCCAGCTCCTTATGAATCCTACCCTGAACTCTTCACCAACGTTGATGTTTGGAACAAAATCAACCGCGTCAGGATGGAAAAAGGCATCAACCCAGTTGAATTCGGATCCGAATACGATGTTGTCCAAGAAAACGACAAATACGTCTTCTACGTTCGCTACTCTAACTACTTCTCCTACACTGGTGAAGAACACAAGATTTCATACTTCACTGATGATATAGGTCTTAACGCTTACTACTACTACTTCCACGCTTTCTTCCCATTCTGGTTGGAGAGCGACGTACAGCCCGCTCTGAAGGAACACCGTGGCGAGATCTACTACTACTTCTACCAACAACTCTTGGCTCGCTACTACCTTGAGCGTCTATCAAACGGTATTGGTGAAATTCCTGAATTCTCATGGGACAAGCAAATTGTACCTGGTTACAGGCCAATGATGAAATACTACAACAACTTTATTCAAAGACCTAAATACTACCAAATTCCTTACGAATCCCAAGTCAAGGAACTGCAAATGCTTAAAGCTTACGAACAGAGCTTCATTCAGTTCGTCCAAGAAGGCCAATTCAAGGTAAATATTGCATTAATTAAATGAAAATATTATTGAGAAATAACGAATTTATTTAAAACTAGGTTTCCGCCCGCGGCTTCGCCCGCGCAGTCAAAGAAAAACCCGCATAGTTCCCGTTCCCGTTCCCGTGGGATTTCCGGGATTGTGTCAATTTCCCGTGATACAAAGTAGCCTATGTCCTTTCTCGGGTATCAAAATGTCTCCATATCAAATTTCATGAAAATTGGTTCAGTAGTTTAGGCGTGATTGAGTAACAGACAGACAGACAGAGTTACTTTCGCATTTATAATATTAGTATGGATACTTAGATATTTATTTTCTGTTTAACAGTACAACATGGAAGCCGAAAAACAAGAAGTCAAATCTGTCAACTTTGTTGGAAACTTCTGGCAAGGCAATGCTGACTTTGTCGCTAAAATTGGTCCCTGGAAATATCCATACAGTTATGAAGGAATCGCTCGTTACATTTTGGGTGCTGCTCCTCAATCTTTTGAAAAGTAAGTAATTAAGCTATTGATACTAAATCATCACGTGCTAATTCTAAAATAAATAATAATTTTAAAATAGTACTTATATATAAACATTATTTTTAAAACCGTAATAAAAAATGAGTGAATAAGGATTGTAATATTAACCCTATTAACCATTTTCAGATACAACTTCCTCCCAAGTGCATTGGACTTCTACCAAACATCTCTTCGTGACCCAGTATTCTACCAGCTTTACAGAAAAATCTTAAAATACTTTATCGAGTTCAAAAAATCCCTGGTTCCATACACCCAAGAAGTTCTTCACTACGCTGGAGTCAAGATCAACGACGTTAAGGTCGACAAACTGGTCACTTACTTTGACTACTACGATTTCGATGTAAACAACGCTGTTTGCTTAAGCCAAGAGGAACTGAAATCTAGCAACTTCCCCTTCTTTGTTGTCCGCCAACCACGTCTTAACCACAAATCGTTCTCCGTATTCGTGGATGTTAAATCTGATGTTGAAGACGAAGCCGTATTCAAGATCTTCCTTGGGCCTAAATACAACAGCCAAGGTTATCCCATCTCTCTTGAAGACAACTGGATGAACTTCGTTGAGTTGGACTGGTTCGTGCAGAAGCTTAGCAAGGGACAAAACAAGATTGAGCGTAAATCCTCTGACTTCTACTACGTAAAGCAAGACTCCGCCCCCGTCCGCGAAGTACTCAAGATGCTTGGAGAAGGCAAAGTACCCGTCGACATGTCTGTTAAGCCTGGTGCATTCCCGGAACGTCTTGTTCTGCCTAAGGGTAACAAGGGAGGTTATCCATTCCAGATCTTCGTCGTTGCCTACCCCTACCAACAGTCTGCTAAGCAAGTCGAATCCATCAAGGTATTCTCCAACGACAACAAGCCTCTGGGCTACCCTCTGGACCGCCCAGTCAACGAGGTCTACTTCAAGCAACCCAACATGTTCTTCGAGGATGTCCACGTGTACCACGAGGGAGAGCTCTACCCTTGTAACACCATTCCTCTTATCAAAGTTAATAAACACTAAAAGGAGAGAGAAAAGTGATTTATATTATTATTATTTCAATTTTTATTTAATGTATGTTTAAATAAAACAATATTTAACTATGTATTTATATTTTATTTTATTTTATCCTGGTTCACATAATTCATTCATATTAATCTAATAGCTAAGCTTATTTATAAGTAACTCTAATTAATCAATGTAAGTTGTCGGAAAAGTAACCTAAATAATTACTAGTAATCTTTTGATGATATATTGAAATTTTCTTAAAGACATAATTACTTGCTTTTGACTTTTCATCGATTAGAGCTTGTCTATGAAAAGGGAATCCTAAAGGCAAGGGATTCAGACTAACTTCACTACCATTATAGGAATCATCAGAAGGTATTACGATAGCAAATAAAGTCATATTTAACCCCTCTTCTAAGCCCTTCGGTAAAATTAAATTTTCTGGAAACATAGAAAGATTAAACTTATTTTTCTTTGCGTACGCTAGATTCTTGTTGTAATAATCATCAAATGAAAACTTCTCCGATGTTAAAGGGTTCCAACTAATAACATTTAAGCCTTTTTTAAGTTTAAATACGAACGAATCTAATTCATAAAATTTCGAATGCTTTTCCCAGCACTCATTTTGATCACATTCGGGGCCTAAAAATAATTTGACTATAGCATTGTCATTTATTTTTGATTCAATAGTAAAGTTAAATGTAAACGGTGAATGTTTCAGTCTTTTCTGTCTTGCTGAATACATTATTTTAGAATTCTTCAATATATTACCATCATTGTAAAACAGTTTCATTAAGCTCATTTGATAGTAATCAAAATAGGTTGTTATTGTATCAAAACTTGTATCAATAATATTGATATTGTCTGTTTCGTATTTTGAAAAATCGAAAGGTTCAAGAGTACTTGAAAATTCTTTAAAATATTTTAGTAGAGCATGAATCATCTGCCAGTAAAGTGGATCTCGTAATGTTGTTTGAGGGTTGTGTAGTACAGATGGGGATGGATTATATCTGAAAATAAATGTCATTTTTAGTACATCAATTGTAAAAAAAAGCAACGAACTTTAAATTTTGTTGTGTACTGCTAAAATAGTAGTTACTTATAATATTTTTACATTCCGTAAACCAAATTGTTAACCTTATTTGTTGTTCTAAATGTGCTCTTATTATTTTAAAAGTTATTATAAATTAAAACTCTTATAACTTACTCGGTTTGTTCTAATACTCGACATTTAATATTTAGACTTACTTAAAATTTTTAATGTTATGAATTGAATAAAGCATTCGTAAATTACCTGTCTTTGGGATAACCACTTCCTCCATATCCAAAAAGTGATTTGACAATTTTAGCTGTTTCTACGCCTTCAAAATTGGCTCTTATTAATTTGGACAACAAATCAATGTAATTATCCTCTGTTAATGAAATTTTAGTCCCGTTGTCCTGAAATATGTAAAAATACTCATAATTTAACAAATATATCTTTAATATTTTATATTTATTTTTATTTTATTTAATTATTTTTATATGTAATTATTTTTATTACCTACATCAGTTGTGAATGTGGCTTCTGACCTGAATGTACTGAATCTACGCAACAATTTTTTTATATAACATAAACAAATATTTACTAAAAAGAAAAGCAAAATTTAAGCTTTCAGCAAGTAGTTTCTCACTTTCAAAACAATAAAACATACCATGTAAATGACTCCTCTAGAGATGCACTCTCTAATTGCTATATCTATTGCTTTGATGCGAGCCTGGTCATCACTCCATTGCGGCAAAATTGAAGATCTTGTGGGGAACGGAAGTCCATTATCATGCAATAAATAGGGATTATAATCTCGGAAACAATTCGACTCGCTGGACGCATTTCGAACGCGTAAATGTTCCTTCTCCAAATTGTACCTTGCTAGAAGCTGCTGATGAATATAATAATATTGTTCAGCATATCTTGGATCCACTCCTGAGAGTTCATCATTGCTCATCCAAAATGGAAATTTAAGATGAACTCCGTAATAATAAGCATTCAATCCAATGTCCTCTCTAAAATACTCCACATCTCCTACGCATGCATCGTTTATCATATTCCAACTAGAATAGTTTGCATTAATAATAATTTCGTCGTTTTCTTTATATATTTCATTTATTTTTGCTTCTGCAGAATCAAACTTGTCATTTTTACTTTTCAATTGGAATGCTTTTATGATGGCATCACTATTTATGTAGTAGTTGGGTTTAACAATGAAGGGTGGATCATATTCTTTTGAATATGCGTCAATTCTATAAAGTGAAATTAATCGCCAGGCGTAATCAAGCATGTCTTTGTTGATATTATCACGGGCCCAGTCGCGAATAATATATAAATTTTCTTTTTCAGCTTTTTGAAAGATTCTAAATAATGCTATAGTCGCTTCTCTCATGTTATCATCATATATATTAAATGTTAGTCCCTTCATGGCATGCCCATTTTCAACATGCTTATGGAGAATCTTAAAATTTTCATCTTCCTAAAAAAAAATTATAAAAATCATAAAAAATTATGGCAAAAAATATCTGAATATATATAAAAATGTTGTGTTTTTATACCTGGTCAAATAATTCTACTAGGCGTAAATTATTATAAGAGTTTTGCGATTCCGAATTCAAAAAGCCGGGTACGATGAACTTTAGTGATTGCTCTATATTCTTAAAAAGTTCTGAAAAGGAAAAAAACGTTAAAAAATTCACAACTCTATCAGGAAACTTAAAAAGATACAAATATGATTTTGATTTGTAGCCTAAGTATCAATCGAATAGTTCAAAATATGTACAAAATAAAACGGATTTCACCTCGCTCAAATCTTAACTTTTAAACATTTTTAGACGAATATTTTCATACATTACATTTAAACTATTCATTAAAACATTTAACTAGAATCAAGTATGAGGCGTGCAGCAAATTAAAGAAGGATTTTGATTTATAAACTGAGGATAACTAAATATACAGTCTAAAACCTACCTCCTTCGCCTAATATCCCCGCAAATTCCATAGACTTGCTGGGAACCGGGACCGTTAGAATCTGTCCCAGGAAGAACAGCCACAGGAACATTTTCAACAAATAGCCTTGCCACATGACAATTGTGTTGGCATTTCACCACTGAATTTAGAAAATAGTAAACAACTCTTATATGCAACTCAACGTGTTACTGTTTCTGGGCGGTCAATTGAAATCCTGGGGTCGTTTTAATAGGAATAATATTCGTACACT
Source organism: Colias eurytheme (assembly GCA_907164685.1). Taxonomy (NCBI): domain Eukaryota; kingdom Metazoa; phylum Arthropoda; class Insecta; order Lepidoptera; family Pieridae; genus Colias; species Colias eurytheme. Next base: position 4,055 of record CAJQZN010041160.1, on the reverse strand, counting down.
CGCGGAGAGCATCTAATGTATCGCAAAATATCAAGTATATTACATAACCTAGTATTTCTAAGGAAGAAAGATAAAACGTTTACTTCTGTAACATATGTTTCTCATTTTATGTTGAATTGTTAGCCTTAGGGTAAAATATTATCTACAGAGCTATACATATAATGAAATACATATATGTGTTCGTTGTTCTCAAAAGTTTGCAATCTAACCCTTCTCCTTATCCAAACCAACGATTATCCTAAATGATGTTCAGTGAAGACGTTGAACATTACATTAAACAACTTGGCGAATTGTCCTTTAGTCATTCAATTAAATGTCTTCATTCAGTGAAGGCGCTAGTCATTCAACCAAATGGTAGATTAAACCAGATGACTGCGATATCCATAAGTTTTTATTTCCTGGTATAAAATATCGAGCTAAATAATAGTATGGATAAATTATATTTTGCATCGACGTGTACAACCGTTATGTTCTCTAAGGAAACAAAATCCAATTGGACAATTTTCCAATTGTATCTCAGGTCTAATTTTGGTCCTGTGGTAATTTGTCGTTTATAAGCGCTATTACGTTGTGTAAATCTTGATTGCATCTTTTAGATACAAGTTTTAATTCGCACTGTCAAAAAATGATAAAGAATTTGAATAAACCAAAAATATTATATACTTAGTTAAACGGGTATCTTTTATATAAGTGCCTTTCCGTGTTATGGAATAAGGTTTGATGATTGCAATAAAATAAATTGACCTTAAAATTCATCATTATTTTAAATTCAATTAAATCTGTCATTATAGCACATAAAATTCAATTCCTACTAATAAGGCTTAGGCTTATAACAAAAATTAAAAGGCATCCATATGTTCAAAGGTAGGTAAATATTATCTAAATATAAATAAATCGAAGGTAACATAGACAACAAAATCAATCAGCGTTTACTTCAGTTGTTTCTATCTTTCATTGTCATGTAATTGAATGTTGATCGGGAAGCGTATTGTATTAATAATTCTAGTGTGGAAAATAAACAATCATGTGGTTTATATGTCGTTGTTTAGGTTGTTTCAATAGATTCATTTGTATATGGTACCTCTATCGGAAATATAGTTTACACTATTAATAGTTATTCATACTTTGAAAATAAAATATAGTTTATAATTTATCACTTATTGTAAATAGATGTTCAGTCTGGCATGTGATTTACTGAATTAAGAAAATAGGTCAAGGCTGGAATGAAAAACGATATCAGTATAAATAATTTATTTCACCACGTATAAAACATTCTTAAAATGTAGCTTTGGTATTCCATAAATAAAATGAGTTTACGTACAGTTATATATATTTATATTGTCTTGACATACAATGCGTTATAAATATTAGCATATGATTTAAGTACGTTTGAACGAATTATTCTAAAATAATCCTAAAAACGAACACAACTAGCCTATCTATAAGATAGAAAAGAAAATGTGCAGGCATGCTAATACCGCATTGTTTATTTGTTTTGTACTAAGAAAGACTTAAAATCATAGTAAATATACAATAGATTCCTAATAAAATAATACTATATTATGTTAAATAATAATTTAATCGCCAGTCATCATCTCCATGAACTCTGTAAAGAAGAAAAAATATTTATTAGAAACGTTACTTATCATAAAAAAATTAAAATCATTGGTTCAAATATTTAAAAACAATTATACTATTAATGGTAGCTTAATTTAAATAGAGCTTTTATTAATTTCAATCCAAAGATTTCAGCTTTGTAAAGCTTCGCTATAAGAACTATAAAATCATCAATATCTTCAGAGAATCCAAAATCTGATTTATTATTTATTTATTAAGAGAACTTTAAATGCCTTACCATCGAAGTCGACGGTTCCCGAACCATCAGTGTCAATTTCAGCAATAATGCCGTCTAAGTCAGAGCTGCTCAGTTTGTCGTCAAGAGCAGCCAAAATTTCCTTCAGGGTTGAAGTGGTGATGTAACCGTTGCCTTCACGGTCGTATAACCTTTAAGAGGGATGATTTATTTATTTGTTTTGCAATATAGAATCTTGGCGTACTTACACAGAATTCAAACTTATAGCCATAACATAATATAAGAATGAAAAATCGGCTTTATCTAGGCAATTTCTTCCAAAACATGTAGGTAATGTGAATGAAATATCGCCTGTTTCTCGGGGTTATTATTAAATCGATATTATGGAGTTAATTTTAAAGGCCAATTCAATGAAAGTAACATGAAAATAATAGAGCTTTTAATGAAAAGTATCTAGTTATCTAATTATCGAATTCGTACATTTATATGAGATTTATTTGATCGATTACTTTATAGCTCCATGGTTATCAAATTTTTTTACATTACAAACTCTATTCATGAAACTAATTTTATATGGATATAGTTTTTCATATTTACATCAAAATATAATAACACTAATGCATTATAAATTAATCTGAATTGGAACTTATGCTATATGCAATAAAGTTGCATTTAATATTAATATCTCTATTTATATTTACCTGAAAGCTTCTTTCAGTTCTTGTTGCATAGCTTCTGCGTCCTCTTCTTCAAGGAAGTGAGAGGCAATGTTACAGAATCCGTCAAAGTTGATTTTGCCGGTAGCTTAATAAATAAAAATAAACATAAATAAAATAGAACAAACACGTGTCTGCAAATATAATAAAAAAGATTATGAAAGAATTAACAATTTTTAAAAAGCTTTTTGCGTTATTTGATATTTCGTTTTATAGGATTTAATTGCTCTATAAATGAGAATTTTTTAAGGAATAGAAAATATCCCGCCTCGAGGCATTTTTTTATTTATATAAAAATCTCCTTTTCCATGTTTAAATATTAATTGATTAATTACTTTTTAACCATTTTTAACACCCAAAGCAATTGATGGACTTATTAACTCAAATAATTTTCATAAGAAAACATAACAAAAAATAAGTAGAGCTGTTGAAGAAAACTAAAAAATAAAAATGAACATATCGCTTAGCGAGTAGTGACATGTTCCAAAGGAATCCTGAATAGACACGGTCCAGTTCAAAAATAGACTCATTAAAGCGTCGCTGAGTTAGATAAGTGAGATTTTAAAGCGCAGTAAAAATTCATACGCAGGAAATATTTAACACGTATATTTTATGATAGTAATTAAAGTGTGACTATAAATTAAAAAAAAATACTAAAAAAGTCTGTCTAAATAACTTATTTAATTACTTAAAATGAATATTCCTTTTTCTTCAAAGAGTTTCTTTTCTTTGAACCATGTGTTCGTTTTTATCATCAATGACATTATTTTCCATTTATTATGTAGGTCATTCTTGACTCTTGCTTTATAAAGTCAAATTTGCAGGAAGTCAGTTATATAAAAATGCAAGTCAGTTAATGTGGGTCAAGTGGCATTTCTAACGAGATCCTTCCGATCTACCATCCTTATAATTAGATATGAGAGTTTGTTCTGGCTTAATAACTTACCATCTGGGTCATTCTCATCAATGAGTGCCTGCAGTTCAGCGTCATCAAAGAGCTGGCCCATAGTGTTCAGAATTGTGGATATTTTCAGGACTTCAATGTATCCTGTCTTGCTTGTGTCGAACATCTGGAAGGCCTTGCGCAGCATGGCCATTTTCTGGTCATCGTCTGTGTCCTAAGGATTAATAATATAAAATTAAAGGCCTGCTCTTGTAAAGTAAAATAAATTAAGAATATGATTATCTAGATAACCAAAGAGTTAGATAAACTATATAACAGTTAACTGCTATCTTTTGATTATAATGTTCATTAATGTCAATAATTTCTTTCGATAATCTTTTTTGAATTCAATCACATCGATCGTAAGTCAATTCCAGTAAGGCACTTCGAACACTTCAATCCACTGTCACTTTAAACACCATCCTTAAATTAATGCTCACCATTTTGTTTTAAAGATTTAACTGCCGTAACAAGAACCGAATCTGAGTGCGAGTGTTGTTACACTGAATTTTACATTCATCTGCCACCCTTATTTATAGACGATCGCCGAACTACTCGGGAATACGAAAATAAGTAAAAAAAA
>CAJQZN010041159.1:0-25312 GCA_907164685.1 Colias eurytheme | reverse complement strand
ATCTCATTACCTAGATTTTCACTCGCAGCTGTTAGTAGAATTTTACTAAGTACTTCCCAGGATCTTACTTGCGTTTTGTTCGCTATTTATCTATCTGCTCTGAGCCAAAATTTTTAGATAAACCTTCACTTTAAGAGGTGCGAAATAAATCTATACTACATAGTATAAAACAAAGTCGCTTTTTCTGTTCCTATGTCCCTTTGTATGCTTAAATCTTTAAAACTACGGAACGGATTTTGATGCGGTTTTTTTAAATACATAGAGTGATTAAATAGGAAGGTTTTAGTGTATAATTTATTAGGTTTGAAACAAAGTAGGCGAAGCCGTAGGCGGTAAGCTAGTAATATTATAAAGAGGAAAGGTTTGTATGTATGTATGGTTTTCACGCATAAACTACTGAACCGATTTTGATGAAATTTGGCACAGATAATCTTTAGACATTGAGAAAGAACATAGACTACCTTTTATTGCGAAATATGTACTACGGGCGGAGCCGGGGCGGACCGCTAGTTCCTGACTAAAACTGCACTTTTGTATTACTTTTTTTAATTAATTATACTGAAGTATAATTTTTTGTTGATTAATAATACCAATATTAGAGTTGATTGCCCATAGGTATTAAGTAAATAGTAAAAATGAGTCTTGAAACAAACAATAAATATAATTTCTTAGATAACATTTGGTTTCATTAGACTACTTCCCATTAATATTTTAATACTAAGTTGACATAATTCAGGTTACGTCCAAATGAATGCATAGAACAAAAATACTAAAGTGACTCATTCCCAAACTAGTCAAAGATGATTTACAAGTTTTCAGTACTAAAGTGACGCAATATCTAATGGTAATTTTTAAAAAAAGATAAAAAATATTTAAATTTAATTTAATTTATTTTTTATAGATTGTATGGGTGGACAATATCCTCTAAAATGATATCAGACTTTAATATCTTATATAACTTTGCATGCGAACAAGTTATGACATGATTTGTAAATAGTTCTGTAAATTACGAACACTTTTTTGATGATTCCCAAAAAACACGAATTTCGTATTAGGTCACTTTCGTTCTCAGCGTGCGATATAATAATGTGTATGCTGATATATTATTACATTCATGTAAGTAAAAAAATACGGCTTTACAAGATAGAAAGGCTCAAAGATTAATTTAGATTTATACTGATATTCTAGAATTCTGGTCTTAATATAAAACTCATGAATAATTTATAAAAAAAATTCGTTTCGATTATCAATGAGGTACGATAAAAAGGGGACACGTGCTGAAAATGAGCCAATTGTCGAAGGCTGTTCAAAAACTTATAAAATTTTGCTTTAGCCTATTTTTCATTAACTTGACGTGCTTGTTAAAGAGATTTTCTCACGCGTCTGGATAATTGAAATGCAAAATTAGTTCAAGATGAGCTTTTTTTATGTTGCTTTAGTGCTATCACGTATTTTTTATAATGTTTTCATTTCGTACCTTTCTTCGTCTCATAAATATAACATGCGTTCCGCCTGCGGCTTCGCCCGCTGTGTCTAAAACCTAATCCATACTAATATTATAAATGCGAAAGTAACTCTGTCTGTCTGTCTGTTACTCAATCACGCCTAAACTACTGAACCAATTTTCATGAAATTTGGTATGGAGATATTTTGATACCTGAGGAAGGGCATAGGCTACTTTTTATCCCGGGAAAATGACGCAATCCTGGAAATCCCACGGGAACGGGAACTATGCGGATTTTTCTTTATTGCGCGGGCGAAACCGCGGGCGGAAACCTAGTAGTTTATATAAGTATAAAGCTCCTCTTCAATTCCATTAATGATTTAAGCATACCTACATTGTGATAATATAGGGACAGAGAAAGCGACAATGTTTTAAATATTATGTAGTAGGTAATATGATTATTTGTCATTATTTGCACATTATTAAGAAAAGTTAGAAAAAAGCTCATTTTTTTCTGATAATGATTACCTATCCCAAACGAACGAGTGAGAGTTGTTTGTGTCTACCAATCTTCTTTTTAACCTAAGTATTTTATTAATAATTTAAATTTAAATCAATTTTACTTAACTGCCGGCTTAACTTCTTGTTTCAATAATTTAATTTAATTTAATTAATTTGAGAAAATATCCGCCGACAGGATGGATTAACAACGTCTAAAAATAATTGGTTGATTGATTATTCAAAGTCGACGAAGACAAATGTATCTGCAAAACTTTAGAATAAACGATACTCCAATATACACTATTAATATTTATTCTGTAAACATAATATTATTATTCATAGCACATTTAGAATTACATTCGTTATAATACGTGCAATATCATTTATTTGTAAAGCAATTAGACCGTTAAATGCCTGATGTTATTTAAATTATTTTGCATTTCGATAATATAGCATTTACATGCTCTAATAAGCAAACAATGTTTACAATTCATCTGGCTAAATCTGGATTCAATTATGCTAATACGATTACAGTTACGCCTGACATTGATAAATGTTCCTTGTGCATGCTTATTTTGTATTTCAGCAATTCTTCTTGGACTGTCTTATTTGCTTATTCATCTATCTTCGTATATAGCTTGTAATGCTGGTTGTATTACGATATTATTAGATAGTATCGTTTAATGAGATATCGACGATCCAATTGACCAGTGGTTTATATCACTGAATTATTTAAGAGTATGTAGGTTAAAAAATGAACAAGTAAACAATATATTACTATGGTTCTGGTTGTGTTTTTTTTTAATATTCTAATGTACATTGTTAACAATGGGTCAATTACCACATTGAAAATCTTGCTGAGAAAGTTAGATTAGGAATAGACGATGAAGATGTGTGAATTGCCAAATATAATATATTAATTTTAAGTACACTTAACCAAGCTATTGTTAATATTATTAGTCTAGAAATTCTAGAAAGCTCAAAGGCTGAAAAATCGAATGAACGATTCATCTCTTTTCTTTCATATGACACAATATTTTTCTTCGCAATATTAACATTATTGAAAAGGTTTATAAACAAAAGGGTACGTAACATTTTCCTCGGCTCAGCCACGTCCACACCGACCGAGCTGCTTCGCGAAGCAATTGCCTCGCGAGGCTGCTAGCTCTATGCAGACCCCTCTATTTAAAATATATTTACGTCGAATCTCCACTACGTAAAATTATTGGACTATTCGTCATCCTTCATTACTGATATGATACTAAAGTTATCCCATTTTCGACATCCAACTTATAGATGACCTCTGGATAAGCTATACATTGGCATGTGTAATTTTCTATGTCATTGCCCTAAATATGAGATGATATTTTTATCGTCGCAATATTTATATACTCTCTGTTTCAGTCAACCCTAAAGTTAACAGACAAGGCAAAAATTATGTTTATTTTTATAAATGACAGAAAAATGATTCTGCCAGTTAAAAAATGTATCAGTTTAACTATTAAAATGGCCACAACAAGTGGCAAACGAGTATAATTACTAGCACTAATATAAATTTTATGTATTGTTTGTAATACTTGATTAAAGTAGATATCAATTAATCTCTCTTAGTTGTGGCTTACTTTCATAGTCCATTTATTGCAATTTACGGTTTAGTGGTTAATTTTGAGCCGCTTATTAATATGGGGTTTGTTCAAACTAATATGTTTTATAAACAAACAATGAACATCATTGATATCATAATTAAGCTACGATACGTAGAAATGATTATTCGTTTATATATCAATTATTCAACGAAGTGACAAAATAATATTATATTATGGTACTGAGAAATGAAATTTTATACGCATATCAAAAGGATGATTATTATGAGAATTCCTAAAATTTATAGAAAGATTAAATCGAGCATATTATTTTGTATTCCTAAAAGTAAAACATAATATACATAATATATTTTGTGTGAATTTCCTTTAAACAAAATAGTGTATAATATAAGATACACACGATAAAGCTAAGTATCATATTCATAATATAATAGATATGTATCATTTGTTTTATTTTGCAGCTTATTTTAAATATAATATATTCACATCTTTCTCAAATATTCTATTTCTTATTGAAGAGTAACTGTTAGCAATAGGAGTATTCAAATATAAAGGAGTGTTTCAACCAGATCTTAATATTGCTTTTCCCTTCAAGACAACCTACAGCCTAATAGATACCTACAATATAGAATTCTTACATAAATACCAATGTCATCCCTTCAAGACATTTAAGGCATTTCTAATAGTTTGCTATGGACCTTCACAAATATTTCTATGATAATATTATCAAAGTTTTCGGCCCAAAAATTAATCTTATAGAACATTATAATAGATAATAGTTCTCTGCGTGAAAGATAGCGTTATTTGAAAACTAATTATAATTAAAAATATAATAAATAAATATAAAAATACATTACATAATATTTGCCAAAAAAACATACAAAATTTACCACCATAATTTAGTTATAATTATTATTTTTTTAAATATATTAGAATAACGTTTTTAACTTACATTTCTAGGCAACTTAAAATTATGTAAAAATTATTTAATTACACCATAATATGAACATTGAACACGGGTAAAAAATCACATAAATCTTAGCCTGACAGCTTGTGTTATTAATAAAATTTATTAAAATCACGTACTCATGAGAGCCACTTATTTTCACGAATTGGGTTACAATCTTCACGGCAGTTTCAATTAATACATTTACCGAAGAATACTTATTATTTATAGTGTTTCATCTTTTCCTTTCAATTAGTGAGTGGGCAGGATATTATAAATACCTACCTTTTTCTATGACAAAACAGCACCTTAATGACTAGAACATTATAATTTATGCGAAAGTTACGCTGTCTCTCTCTTCTTCACGCCTCAAACACTGGTTCGATTTGGATGGAATCTGGTACAGTGATTGAGGCCTGAAAAAGGACATAGGATAGGTTTTATCGCGCGAATCCCACAAGAACAGGAACTACATAATATGTGGGATTTTCTTTGACACGGCGAAGCCACGGGCGGAAAGCTTATCTATACTAATATTATAAAGAGGAAAGGTTTGTATGTATGTATGTATGGTTTTCACGCATAAACTACTGGACCGATTTTGATGAAATTTAGCACAGATAATCTTTAGACCCTGAGAAAGAACATAGGCTACCTTTTATTGCGAAATATGTACCACGGGCGAAGCCGGGGCGGACCGCTAGTTCTTCATAATCAATACAAAAGCTATACAAATAATAATTTAAACGAACTGAGCGATACGAGCTGTTCGCGAAGCTACTCGCTTTATGTGCACCCGATTAATGAATTACACAAGCTTTGCTACTCTTTTTATGCCACATTAACGTAACATACCTTATTATTTTAGTGATAAATATTAATAAATGAAGTAATTTTAATTTCAGTACAAATGAATGAATAGGTACTCTTTATTGTACATACACAGAAATACAGTTTGTTACATGGTTGAGATAACAGCTTATGATATAAAACAAACTTAAAATAAATATAATATATATGTATAAGATCGGCAAATATGTACCTAGTATGAATATTGAATAAGTATGATGTTCTCTCCAATCAGATACAAAGTAACATTACTCAGAATAGTAACGATAAGACTTTTGACAATTTATTTCCATGTCAAAGCAGGATTGTAATAAATAGGTAACCATTTTCTTGTTTATCGTGCTCACACATCGCACGTGATTTGAATTTTAATTCACTCGTTCGGATCCGGGGATCCACATTTAGTAGGGCTAAAAGCAAATCCACATTTGTAATCCAAATTACAACACTCGTATATGCTACAAAAACAATTAGCTTCCACTCGCTTATGTAATCCTGGTGTAAACTTGTACTAATGTTTACAAGAAGTCGTACGTGCTAATTGTGGTATTGTTTATATTCACTATAAAAATATTAATAGTTACATAGTAACATATTATAGGCAATGATTTTCGCCTGCGTATACTACCTACTTAGTATAAAACAAAGTCCCTATGTCCCTTTGTATGCTTAAATTTTTAAAACTACGCAACGGATTTTGATGCGTTTTTTAATAGATAGAGTGATTGTAGAGGAAGTTTTATATGTTTAATTTATTAGGTTTTAGGTACAGCGGGCGAAGCCGCGGGTTGAAAGCTAGTCAAGATATAAATTATACGTCACAGAGATAATACATAGTGTGATAGCATGCCCCGCTTCGCTGGATCGCTTCCTGCCACAATCAATCTGAATAACACAGGGTACCTACTAAGGAATTCAACATAACATTTACAATGCAAAATCGTTTAACTATCGATTAGTATTCCAGGTGTTACTTTAGAGAAAACGCGATTATAGTATATTCGAGTTCTTTCTATAAAATGACAGTAATGGTGTTTTTACACCAATAATGTGCGAGGATGTGTAGGGAATGTATTTGTAAATAACCATTAGTATCGATTAAAACTTCAAACTCAATGAAGCGATATGATTGGTTCTTACCAACACATCCTCGCACATTATCAGTGAAAAAGCACCCTTGCTGAGTAAAAGCTGCATTTCCTTGCATAAATTGTTTTTTTACGGGAACATAAACTTTAATATAATAAGAGTAATCACATTAGTGGAGCTATTTGTTTGTTCTCGTCACATTAATTTGGTTAATGGAAGCGATTGGGTAATTTACTTAAGTCGTATATTTTCTTAACTGCGACATGCTCGTATAACTAGCGTAGTAAAATCAAAACAGAATGGCTAGCATCTGATGGTCAAATATGTTTTATTACCAGTAATATTCCTGTATGGAAAAAGAAAATAGGAAGTTCCCTATTTCGCAAAAGACTAAGAAGTAATTAAATTATATATTTCTTTATAATTTTAAAAGAAGGTAAATAAACATTCACAATATCTTGTTAAACGGTCGTTAAGAACTAAAATAAGCGAAGAAATGGGTCTGATGAAAGATGAAAATAATTCCTGTCTAATCTGGGATGGATCTATCCTCGGATATTGTAACGTAGGCGTAGCTTTTCTAGTCATTTACGTTTTGATCACAGGAAAAGCTCACACAGACAATTACAATATATGTATGTTAATAATTAAGTTTAATTTTGAAACTATAATAATAATTATATTTAAGAATCATTGTAAACAAATGTTGATTGACCAAATTAAAAAAAAACTATTATCAAAATTAAGTTCAAACAACGTTACATAATCGCCTATACCTATTTAAGTACAAAATATTTCCAAATGCAAACCCCTCTTACATTATTACCTCACATTCGGTTACGAATTAAAATATATTTTTTACGGTATGTCTGTATAATATTGTGCCAACATCAGTTCCTTATTTAATGGAGATGACACCTACTCTCCTACGAACGACAATGGAAATGAAATATACATACATCACTACATAGTATTAAACAAAGTCGCTTTCTCTGTCCCTATATTCCCATGTATGCATATATACATATATTTAAAACCACGCAACGGGTTTATATGCGGTTTTCTTAATAGATAGAGTGATTCATTTTAAAAGGTTTTAAAATATAATTTATTAGGTTTTAGACAAAGCGGGCGATACCGCGGACGGAAAGCAAGTATACAATAAAAAATAAGCCCCTTCCAACAGAAAACCAACAGCTTCCTATATATATTTTAGATTTCTAATCTCGCTATAATTTTTATATAGATAATTTCACTCTACAATCAGCTAAAGTCCAAGTCAATTTATGTTTATGACTAAACTTCGTGGTTATTGCTGTTTTCGCTTAAGGCTTTGTGAACAAGTTGTTATAAAATATTTATACTAAGCCTTCTATACTAGGCCAGACACGTTAATAGTAGATGACAAGATAAAAAATGAACACTTTTTTCATATATTCTTAAAGTAATGTTTGTGTACGACGCCTAATCTCTAATAATTTATTAAAGTTTTTTGTAAGGCTTTTAGAACTAAAGCGCGTCGCATCTTGTGATGAAATATAGCGTGTATATAAATTAAGATCCACGAGCATGTTGCTTGAAGAATTTTATACTTCGACGCATTCTTAAATATACTTATTTGTATAATCTTTACAAGAACGTTACTACCTTAATTCTATACATTCAAAATCTTAATAAACTAAATGTGTTTTATTTTATTTATAATATCTGACTCCGTAAATCTTGACTAAGTTATAGATGATTTCTAAGTCTGAGTTGTACAATAGTATGCACCAGCAAATAATTTTTAACACAACGTATAACACAAACATTCAATCATAGTAATATTAAGCCAAAATAGATATATAGATAATTGATCACTATTCATTTAGTAAAAGCATAAAAAATATAAAAAATGCTACTGTAGTGAACTACGGAGTTTAATAGCTATCCGCTACGAACTACGCAAATTATGTATATTCGTAGCAGTTAGCTACGAAACTTTCACATATTATCCTAGATATTATACAAATACCATTTTTTAAATGCCTAAACAGGTCTTACCAATTTTCTGAATTTGAGAAAATCATAATGAACATACAATAAAACAACACACTTTTCTGAAAACCTAATTAAGATTTCTTCAAACTCTAAAAATATAGTTATATCACTGCTATGAATTTCTAATCACAACCAAAAAAGGAATACCGAAGCGTAAAACGTATATTCAAACGGAATTCAATACTTGAATGCTCCTTCAAATATGGCTATTGCTTCAACCTGAAGTATTAATTGACCCAAAATTGGTTTTCAGAGTGCTCTTAGGTGATTTAAATGCTATACCACGTCCAGGATATTGTTCATTTAACAATAACCTTTGACACAGATCGAAATTTTATATTATAATCATAAAGCGCATTGATTGATTGCACATTGAGGTGATTTTATATTATTTATTATTTTATAAAATCTACTATGCAATTGAAGAATATCAATAGAATACTTAAATAGGGTGCCTAAACTACTGCATAATATATTTTAATTTTAAATTCATAGTATCCGTCAAAAAAGTATATTTTCGAAGCCAAGACGCATCACACAATTTAAATAAGATAAAAAGCTTACGCAATAACGCGAACCATCCATAAAAACCCATTAAAACGTCTTATTTTTTTTATGATAACTATCACAAAAAAATTGCTAAAGGACAATTTTTTCTTATCTAAAAATGAGTCAAACTTATTATAAACTCACCAAAATTTCACTATCCATTGTTATCTAATTAGAACTTCGAAACTTTCGACTTGTAATGTCAACTTGCACAATTACAAATTCATAATCACTATAAACACCAACAATAATTAACGAACAATTCAATACAGTTCTACAAACATATGTTTGATACAATATCTCAGTTTAGTACACTTTTTCAAATTAATATTCACATAAAATTTACGGGATTTTTACGTAAATATGCGGAGTTTCAAAGGTCATGCCTGATCAAGTCCGTCGGGGAGCGAGATACCGTACATACTGGCTTGAAGGAGATGAAAATTTACAACGCATGCGCTACAAATCACGGCCCTTAAAAGATAAGATTTTTCTCCGTAAGCAAATAAGTTTTCGACCGGTTGAATTTTTATTTTCGGTATTTTCGAACGTATTTTAAGCACTTTAGTTTTAAGTGGAGCGTCGATTTCACTAACCTTAAGTTTGTTTACATTCTAAAAATAAAGTCTTTTAGATTTATAATCGCGATATTGTCGTGCCTTACTGATTTATTAGGAACTAAGTACTGATTTGATACAGTTATGTTTTTATAACTAAAAATATATAATAATATATCCTCTCGATGGTCATTACACTTAAATCAGTGATTTTTTATTGAAAATTATATGAACGGGTAAATATTTTAGAAGCATCTTTGAAATAGGAAGACAACTTTCGTTTATAAGTACAATTTTTTCAATCAAGAAGTCTCTATCTCTCTTCTATACATCCATGTATTGTGTGCATATCTAGGTGCATAGAATTCCTTGATTATCAAAATCGCAACGGAAATTTGATTTGACCGGGGAATGACATATAGGAGAAGAGCTAGTGAACATTTTCAAGTCAGTATTTGCACTGTGGGAACTTTGTACCATCTTCTTTTATAATGGGCTAAAATAAAAATATTTTTCTCGATGAAAGGGCATGACTATGAAATATCTGTGTAGTAGCAAGTGCTCGTAGTGTAGCTATTTGCTATTAATAGAAGAAATAAAGAATATTAAACTCAATAAAGTCCCATATTTACATATTATCACGAGCGATAAAGCAGCTCTTTGTACATCTCTATTATAAGCTATCTTAACAATGTAACAAACTTTATTTCTGTGTTTGTAAAATAAAGAGTATTTCGTTCATTCATTCTTCATTATGATGCACACACATAAAATTGGTCCACAACGAGAACGAAACCTGCGGTCAATACCCTCCAGTGCAGTCGTTAAACTAAACAACTTCCTTGTTATGCGATATGCGTCATTAGACAATAGACAAAAATAACACATTATCACAACTGACAATCAACAATATGTGTGCATTGATTTACTTTTGCCTATGCAGTAAAATCTAGTCTAATTAATATTATGTATCATGTATATGAACTCTTAAGCTATAATTCATCAAACCGCTTATGCTACAGGGTATCATGTGGCAACCTATTACCTATGTTCCAAAACACAACCTTCCTAGTAATGTTGGTGACCTTCGAGTTTTGTGGTCTTTAAGCTAGCCACAGTATCAATAAGTATGTCAAAGCCTTCATCAAAACCAAAGTTACATCAGGTCCACAAGGACCCTAATCCAATTCAAACAGTTCAGCTTTGAAAAGTAATAATAATATTCATAACAGTAGAACAAACCAGACAGCTGTAATCTTCATTATAGCGAAATTGTATTCTAATTGAAATATGCAGACAATTTTGTAATCAAGGGATTTGGGTTTTTCTGGCTTTTGTAAGTTAATTGTGTTGGAAACTGTTTTGAATAAGAACATTCATGCAAAGTATATATATAAGCATTGTAATGTAATCAAAAAGCTATGAAATAACTAAATTTTACTAAGCACACGTGAATAGATAGTACTCGTCAATTTTTCTATAAGTATTATAAATTTATCTTTGTTCGAAGCTAGAAGCACATTTGAAGGCTTATAAAAATTATTGAATCTGAATATGACTATCAACTACAGTTCAGGATGGATCAAAATATAATACAACGAATAAAAGCGATTGTTTAGTGTTTACAAGTTTTTTTTTTCCTGGAAATTTAATTACTTAATTATTCATTTCAATATAAATTCCGCTCCTCCTTTCTTAGAACATCCAAGAAGTGAAGTAAAGTGAAGTCCCGTGTCCCCGTAGTGGGGTAGGGGGCAGATGCATTATTCATACATCTGTTTCACTAATCGATTTTTCTTTAGAGACAAGTAGGTGATCAGCCTTCTGTGTCCTGCCAGACCGAGACATTTTTTTTTCGTCCCCACCGGGAATCGAACCCAGGACCCCTCGGTTCTAAGCTCACGCGTCAACCACTGTACCGAGGAGGCGGTCGAGAACATCCAAGAAGGCTCTCTTAAATGTACAAAAATGTAAGCAATAATAAATATGGATATAAGAAACCCCTTAATCCCCAAAAATACAAAGAATGTCCATTTCAATAAAACGGGTAAAATGTCCGAGCATTCAACACCTTTCAAAGTTAAACAGATTTAAATCTTCCTTTGATCCGTGGCTACTGAAATATAAATAAAATTTATGAATAATATCTGGGATTCCCGCTTTAATTTCCGTTCCGAGAGATTTTTTCTAAGCCTCGGCCTTTTGTATAAATGAGTTTTCGATTACGTTTTGTCGTGCATTTAGTTGATTGAACTTATCGAGATTGTAAGCCCTAATGAACCTTTTCAAAAAGCGGTCTATAGTAATAAATGAATAATTTAAACGCCCCCAGTTTTTAATTGCCAATTGTTTGAAGTAGACTGCCTGAAAACCACTCGTGTTTGACTATTATGAATTTTTCATCGCAGTTCTTTTGAGCTGAAGTTCCCAGAAAATATATTTCTGATACAGAATATATAAGACTCGAGTTTGTAACTAATATTATGCATCCTCTTATACAATAAGTACACAATGAAGGTATCTATTTTCAAAATCATCCCTGAAAAAAATGTAGATAATATAACATCAAAATTCCCACCTAATCCTGTGTTTATTTATGCCGATAAATCGGTCAAAACAAAAATTGGTTCATGCTTGCCTCAAGCAAGTGAATGGACTTCAGATTTCGACGTCAGTTTCCACATTCAGAGCAAGGCATATCAAAATTACCTATTGTATTCGCTAAATTGCACGATTTGCACGCTCCAATACAAAACCGCTTAAGGATTCTACGGGCTGGTATTATATCGTTCATTCTTAACAAAAATCAAATTTACCGGTGAACAATATAAAGGAATGAATTACTTCCCTTTGAATTATTATGAAGGATAAGAATTGGCTGATTAGTTGGTTATTGTATTTGAAATAAAAGTTATTAATTCAAATTATCATAATATTAAATGTATACCAATCCTATTTCCTTACCGGATGACGGGATAGTGGTAATTAATTGGTTATTCGATCGCTTTATTTAATTACATTATTGATTTTATTTAAGCTACAAAATCTACAGAGCTTTGTGATATAAGAATATTCATTAAAGATAATATATAACATATACATTCTGCTTAAAAATCTACAGAGATTTGTGATATTGGAATATCTGTTAAAAATGTTAAATACTAACAAACTACATACATACATTATGCTTAATCAATATACAATTGTACAAATAATATGTATTACTAAACTTTTCTTTCGAGGATATGCCGGTTACGTCATGGTCCAGCGTTAGGGGGAGCTAGTTGATAACAACATGGATGAAAATATTAAATCATTTTAATCTCTATTCGAGAAAACTCAAATTTCAAAAAAAAAACAAAATAATTATGTGTAAATAACATTAACACACAATGCCTCCTAAAAATAACATTCATACAAATGATATCAAATATTAAACTAACGCCAATAACTAATGTAACTTTTCCTCTATATATCTAATCCAATAATCGACTTCTATAAAAGGAAACAATTACAAAATAATCTCATACAATGTGAGTCAGCAAAAAATACTATCAGAAACTCGTAATAGAAAAGCTAAGTCATCAATCTTTAGCAGCTGAAGGTTTGAATATGTAGTTATTAGCCCTGGATATCAGCCAGCGCCGTTACACTGCTATACTGTACTGGAACCCATGGTTTACACTCTGTATTTTTATAGAATACTAGCGGTCCGCCCCGGCTTCGCCCGTGGTACATATTTACGTTTTCTCTACATAAAAACCATCCTCGTACTTCAAGGAATATAATAAAAAAAGAATTATCGAAATCGGTTCAGCCGTTCTCGAGTTATGCGCTTACCAACACATTTTGCGATTCATTTTTATATATACGATTTTAGTTTGGAAACTATATTAAACAATTCTTTCAAAATATTTACATCATTTAACATGTGTCATGTGTTTAAAAATTTTAACTCTTATATTTTAGTGGACACTGGAGACAACTATATGGAAAGGGCCGAAGGGAAAAAGAAATGTAGGACGCCCTAAAAAAAGGTGGATAGAAGATATAAAAAATATAGCAGGAAACGAATGGAGAACAAAGGCAAAGGACAGAGATACCTGGAAAAAGTTGGAGGAGGCCTATACCCGAGAAGGGGTTCCAATCAATGGTACTGATACTGGATGACGTCAAAAATGAAAAATAATAGAAAAAAAAATGAATTTAGTATTTAGTGATTAAAATTTAAGTTAAAAAAATAGTGTAATTTTAATATGTAAAATAGCTTTAAGTATGTAAACTACCTGTAACAAAACTTTTCTTGTGGATTGGAAATAAACGGGCTTTTTATTTTATTTATTATTTTATATTTTAGTGAAACCCTGTAATCGCTTTATGAATAAAACTATAGAATTAGTAAATCACTTATAATGTTGCAGATTATTTTTAGTACCTAGATGATTCGTATCAAAGCGAAACCTTATAGTTATTTACTACCTGATTACATACCAGCAAGTAAATTGATAATCGAATTAATGTTCATGAACCCAAAAGCGACCTGCCTTTATCTTATATCAATATCAATCATAGTAAAATACTAAACGGACTAGATAAAGGCAGGTCGCTTTTGGGTTCATGAACATTATTTCGATTATCATTTTACTTGCTGGGATGTAATCATCCTATATATATAGGTACCAATAATGTATCTAGAGAATGTTTAATTAATTTAGAGATAACAAAACGTATGTAATAGGTACACAGGCTTGATGGAAAGTATTTGAAACGTCGATATGAATAATGTAATAACGAGGTGCATTTTAAATGCAGAAAAGTATTTAATTTCTACAATACTTTTACCCTACTTCCAATCGCTTCTTGTTACGGTATTCGAAGCTAAACTATCTACGCTATTATCGATAAAAAATATTCACCCGGAATAGATTCACAATCAAAAATAGCACTAGGACTATAGATAATTGTTATTTTCTAAAAATAATCTATCACAAAGCGACAACAAGCACGAAATAGGTTTTATTGAAATGATTCAATAAAAAACTACGATTTTTAATCAAGTCTTCCAAAGAAAATAGTATGATTTTTCTATTCCGTTTCTATTCCAGTATTGCGATCTAAATGGAAGTTTATTTTTTTAATTCAAGTGCTATTGAATGGAAAGCATTGAAATGATAACGTTTGCTGGCAAATATTCAGAGAGATACCCGTTCACCCACTGTTGAGTTGTCAGTGAG
This sequence comes from Colias eurytheme, assembly GCA_907164685.1. Lineage (NCBI taxonomy): Eukaryota > Metazoa > Arthropoda > Insecta > Lepidoptera > Pieridae > Colias > Colias eurytheme. Next base: position 10,499 of record CAJQZN010041159.1, on the reverse strand, counting down.
ATCTGTGACGTTTTACATCTAAGAAATTAATCTTCATTCATTCATTGGGACGGAGCAAATCACGCTATTGTTTCGATAAATCGGTCGGGCGTAACAAAGCTATTGTATTATTGGAAATAGCTGTGACATTGTGCGCAATGATCATTCATACCTGCTTTTGTAATTTCGGGTTGACACGTCGTCATAAGCCTTGTTTTATAGCAGGCGCTTTGAAAGCTCATATTGGTTAGGAGAAATCCGCGGGATGACACATAGATCATAAAAATGGAGATTTATGATTTGGAGGCTCGTCTTTTCAATGGCTATTGCGTCGGATGTCCAACGATGCTAGATAGCATTATTCATTGCGTATGTTATTGTGATGTACGTTGCCGAAAATACGGTCAATCTGCGTTTTATTACGTGATCTGTTTCGGTTATTCGCTGTTCGATTTGTAAGGGAGAGTAATGTTTTTTCCTTTAGCTATTGATTTAAGGTTTACAAATCGTCGATATTTATACTCTGTATTATTTATTTAAGTGAACAATCACTCTTGAATGTATGTTATCAAATATATCGCCTCTGTTATTTATTTTTTTATTTTATAAGTTTATGAATAACGCAAGACAGAAAATGGTTCCATTTTCTCAAATAAAACGTACTAGGGTAATACCTTTCCTACGGCATCTTAGCTTTTCATTAAACATGAGATTGATTTATATTGAGAACACATCATTCGACAACATAAAATGTATATTATTTATAAAATAAATGTATTCTATTTCCGAAGTTGTATTCCTAATAGGTATGTAAATTAGAACCATTTTTACTAAATGTATGCCATAGTTTTATTTTATTACCTGTGTACATGTAAGGGTACTTAAATCTATAATAGTGGCATCACATCTTCACGTAGAGCAGTGGTGGTGAGACCTCGGACTTCGAAACGATAAGTCCGGGGTTCGAGACCGGGCGAGCGCGCAGGAAATAAATTGATTTTTCAATTTATCTGCGCATGTTGTAACATCACCACTGCTCGAACGGTGAAGGAAAACATCGTGAGGAAATCGACATGTCGAAGAATCAAAAGTTCGACGATATGTGTCATCCGCCAACCCGCACTTGGCCAGCGTGGTGGATTATGGCCTGTACCCTCATAGGAGGCCCGTGTCCCAGCAGTGGGAACATATATGGGCTGATGATGATCTTCACGTCTTCTTGTTTGGCTTTCATAGAATACAATAGTCGCTCTTACAAACATCACCAAGCGAGCAATACTGCAAAAGCACCTTTGTCAGCCATTTAGGAAGGCCATTGTGCACTGAAAGTTGAATTCATTCAATAATCGATAAAGAACAGCTTAATAGGGCTGTTGCGAACGTCAATTGAACGACCAATTAAACTGTATCTAGGTAGTGCTGAAAACGGGTAAAGTGATTACCCTGACTTCGCTTTAAGTTACACGGAAATTGGCAACGTGTGTCTGAAAAATTGTTGGTTGTAATTTTATTCGACGGTTTGTGATGAATAAAATAGTTTATATCTAATAAAAATGATACACTTATAATATAAATTAATTTAAGATTATAAGTTCACCAGAAAATATTTAGAGGTTTTACCTTTTAAAGTTGATATTGACACCACGAATGTGTCACGAATTCACTAAGTACATAATATTATACTGCAATAAATTAGTGTAGGTAACTGATAAAAACAAATTAATGTGAAAAAATACTTTAAAAAAAGCCAACAGTCATGAAAAAGCCAGCAAGTAATAAACACAAGGAAGTAAACTACATTAATTACCTAAGCTATTAAGTATACCTACTTGATCATTTCCTCATCACAACCGATAATGAGAACTGCTCAATTTATTACTCCTTCAGTAATTACTTATTACAAAACTTATTAGAAGCACAGGTAGGTAATATACGGCCATTTTCCTTATATTTTGTATCATATAAGTTTAAAAGAACACTGTTGAAACGCTAAATAAAGTAAAACTAGATTTAACCCGCGTCTTGACTTATCTTGTACCTAAAGAAAAGTAACATGTGCTAGTACACACTATAATCCATCTATAATAATCTATCTCTGTACGAAATTTCAACAACAAACAAGTAACAGACATCCGGCATCCTCACAATCTTTTGCGTTTATAATAGCGATACAGTAACATTTAACACGAGTGGAGACAGGGAGCTCTACTAGTTACGCGTATTATACTTTGTGATAAGCTCCCATGACTATAATTTGATTTTTCCTCGACATTTTGATAGATGATTCGAGTCATTTCGGATCGACAGCTTGGGAGACAAGTTCGCTCATGACGTAATCCATTTTATCATTATCGACAAAACTTTGACATATTTTTAGGTGAGGCAATTGCTTGATCGATAACTAATATAATTTTAGAATTGTTGTATAAAGTTCAAAACGTATACAGGCAATCTGCAAACAAATTTTTTCTTGAACACAATGAAATTTGTTGTCTGGCAGAAATTGCTTACAGCGATAAGAACGCCCTATGTACATGTAATTATGTACTTGTATTGTTATTTTTTTGTTATTCTGTATTTAGTGTGCAATAAAGAGTTTTTATTCATTAATTCATTAAAATTTACCCCTTAAAAAGTTTATTTTTCAAGAGTACAAAATATTTTATTCATGAACTAAAATATATCCATACTAATATTATAAATGGGAAAGTAACTCTATCTGTCTGTCTGTTACTCAATCACGCCTTAACTACTGAACCAATTTGCATGAAATTTGGTATAGAGATATTTTGATAACCGAGAAAGGACATAGGATAGGTTTTATCCCGGAAATCCTACGGGAACGGGTTTTTCTTTGAAAACGCGGGCGAAGCCGCGGGCGGAAAGCTAGTATATTATATTTTTCTAACACACTTATCAAAAAATTAGTAAGATAAATTATATACCTACAATATCAACAAAATTGACAGATGCATTTTGATTTATTGATTAAATGTTAAGATGATACAACTTTTCACTTTACACGCACGTTTACCACTAAACCAAACAAGATCAAAGCCTTCAAATCATAACCAAATCTACTGTTAATAATGAAATTAATATGAAGCCACTATGAAAGAATTCGTATTAAGAAGTATTAAAACGTATGGCGTGGATTGGAAACACTCTATCACCTCTGAATGGAAACAGATTAGCAATTACTTCGCAGACTCGCCGCAGACTGCATGGAGTTGTGAACTCAACCGAGAGATGAGATTCTGTACGTAGGTAGGTTGTAAGTTTGATCCCAATTTGACTCCTGTATATCTTGAGCAACAATACTAATATTGCAAAGGTTTGTTTGTTTGTTTGCTTGATCGCGCTTATCTCAGGAATCTGAAACAGAATATATTTTAAGCTATTGCATAGCTTTATCTCAGACTTCGAGCGCGGCGACCGAATGTAAAAATTCCGAAACGAAAAAACCTAACACCCCCACTCCAACCGGCACAGCGAAGCGATGCTATGCAATAGCTTTATCGCGGCAGTCCTCGAGTGCCACGCGTATTTTTTTATAGTACGTCTAAAAACATTAAATAACAATAAATTTAAAACAACACAAAAAAATCATATATTTCAGTTTAAATTATTAGTTTCAATTCTAAATATATTTAAGAACGCTTTTAAACAAATTTGTAGTAAGGTAAAGGGATTCAAAATTAGCTAATACAATTATTTCGGAAACCTAATAGCCATTTAAGCTCAGGCTTTAATTGTTTCTGTGACTTTGTAACTAATATCTAGCCGTAAATCTCGAACAGACAATTTAAGCCTTTATCTAATTGGATTAAAGAGCAATTAGGGATGCAGGAATAGTATACGGCCTTATTCGACAGCATACTATGCAAAAACCTAAAGATTAACCAATTAGTTAAGATGTACCAATTTTATTATTTTGAAGCTAAAACTTTATATATTTTTTAAAGAATAGAAATAATTCGATCACGAGGCGGGATTCGGACCCGCGTCTTCCGCCTCGAAATGGATTGGCAATGAATTTTTATTAATCTTTAAAAATGAGAAAGATATACTAATATAATTTTATGTACTTACATGAAATCGTATATGCGAAATTATTTACACAAAATTACCTTCATATTCTACCATTGACGAATAATTGTATAAAAAATAAATAACTTAGATAATAATTAAATGACTTTTACTCTAAACCTATTTCAGGAAGCAGTCAGTCAACAACGGTATTTTTAATCTGTTTATAACATCCTTTATTTTATTTTGTAAACGATATAGTAAAAAGTAAAACTCATCCGCAAATTCTGCAATGCATTGCCAAAATTCGTGATAGTTGTTAACTTTTAGCGTTTATCTAAAACACTAGCTAGCGTTACAAAGAGTTATTTAAACAAGTATTTTCATTTGTTTTTCCCATATTAAATGAAGTGATATTAAATGAAGTATTCATTTATAAAACACGGCATTCACGTTTTTTCACGGTTGATTTACGTATGTTGAAGTGTGAATTGGCAAATCGAATATTTCGAAGTGGCTTTCGTAGTTTTAAATGAGTTCCACTTGTGTCCAACGTTGATTAATTACGTATAAGAGCCATTTAACGATGCCATATTTAACACATTAGGCTTGGAAAGTAGCTTGTAAATTGATGCTTCGTGTTGACAGTTGACAAAAGCTCCGTCCGTGGGTTTGTTTGCTTTTGAATTATTGCGATAGATTTTAATTGATTGATTTGGATGCAGTTACATTTTTATATCTGATTATTTATTGAATTTAATAGTAGTAACCAGTGACCCTTATTCGAAGTGCATTTTAAAATTTCACTTCTAAACTTTATAGACTACTAAAATTACCGTCTATGCAAAGTCTAATATCTCGTTTAACAATCATACGAGTTCTCAAAAAAATAATATATCTTACTGATATGGGATGGACGAACTATAAATGGGAATGGCAATGATCTTTTATGTTAAAAATGTCTTTTGAAAAACACGTTATACTTGAGATTTTTTTTAATGAAACCGAACGAAAATAAGAACATTATAATATGGTGGCTTTAATCGCATAATATATTCATGCGACAAATACATTTAATGTTTTATTTATTTATTTAAACTTCAATAACGTGAACTAGCATTAGAATCGTTATACACTGTCAAGAAAAACAATGTCTTATATCCATATCACGTTGAATATCAGTAAAAACACATTTATTTGTGTACGTAATCCACGTCTTAGACTGTGCTCCCTAGATAGGAGAATGCATTTTGTTGAAATATACGAAGACACTCGTGCATATTTTCCTTCTTCATACAATTTATGAGTGTAATAACATGAACATTTAAAATTCGTGTAAATTTTAGTTTTATGTTTTAATTAAATAATATGCTCTACATCTACGGAATTCGTGTAGTCCAGTAACAGATTAAAAAACGACAACACTATTTCTTCTATTTTTTGTGTTCTGCCATTATAGGTGCTAGGCGGTTTTACCCGCGTAGCACCGCTCCTGTTGGTCTTACCGTGATGATATACAGCCTATCCTCCCTATAGCCTATCCAGCCTATTCTCGATAAATGGGCTATCTAAAGAATTTTTCAAATCGGACCAGTAGTTCCTGATATTAGCGCGTTCAAACAAACTCTTCAGCATTATGATATTAGTATAGATTAATTAAATCCTTTAATACTATATACAGTCTTTTAAAAATATACGTAAAAGCTTACAGTTCAGAAAGCTTTACTATTTCGAGATCCATGTCCACAGCAAACCGGACCACATATTTATACACTTCCTATTCATCGCTTTATACATAAATTATGTGCATTTTAAACCCACGTTTCAGTGGTTTTATATACAAAATTCTCAAACGCGAAGCATAATAATTGATGCCGCTTCACGCTCTCATGTTATGTCATATTATGTGACACTACTTTGAGGACTAATTTTGCAAATACGTTGAAAATATTTTACATACAAGGCCCTTATTAATCTCAGTTTATATTCATGTGACACTCAACTTAATTATGAGTTTTCAACCAGATAACGTAAAGAGAGACTATGTAATTAAGGAAATTATTCATTTAGTTATCATGTACAGTTAGATTGTTAACAATGTAAATTTGCAGGATTTTATTTCAGATGTAAGAAATTATTTTAATCTACTCAATTGTAAAAATATGTTGGGTAAATGAACAGTCATCTCAACTCAACAATTCGTTATATCGTTATATTGTATACGTAGTATATTATTATTAGTCTGTGGTTATATCTAAAGTATATCTTTTAGCCTATCTTACAAGCGGCTATGCGTTAAAAAAAGTCAGAGTGTAAGTATTGTAATAAATTATGTTTTTAAAAACGAAATTTGCTCTTACTATTTACTCGCCACACACAGGTTTTAATCCAAAAAGCCTACATTTTAATATGTGCGAAAAATACATACAATCTTTTAAATTTTAAATACTAGTAGGATTTACAAATAATGATTTATGTTTTATGATCTTTTTTATTAATGACTAGCTTCCGCCCGCGACTCCGTCCACGCGGATGTCGGTATTCGCGTGGATGGTTTATTTCTCCATTTTGAGTAACTCTGACAATAACATCTCATAAATATCTATTGGACTCAAATACGGCTAGGCCTATAATAATACCCAACGTGTGTTCGCTGTTCTACAGAACAACGTCTATGGATAAACCTGAAAAATTAAGATTAAGTATTTTTTTTCTTCGTATTTTTTCAGGATAAAAAGTATCCTATTTTACGCCCAGGATAATAAGGTATAATTATACCAAGTTTCGTCGAAATTGAACCGTTAGTTTTCACGTGATGTCTTCACATACAGACAGACAGACAGACAGACAGACAGACAGACAGACAGACAAAAATTTTTTTAATCACATATTTGGGTTTGGTATCGATCCAGTAACACCCCCTGCTATTTATTTTTTCAATATTTTCAATGTACAGAATTGACCCTTCTATAGATTTATTATATGTATAGATACTGTGCTCCGCGGTTTTACCCGCATTGCTCCACTCCGGTCTTAGCGTGATGATAATATACAGCCTTTCTCGATAAATCGGCTATCTAACACCGAAATAATTTTTCAAATCGGACCAGTAGTTCCTGAGATTAGCGCGTTCAAACAAACGAACCAACAAACTCTTCCGCTTTATAATATTAAATACTATAGATGGGGTCATATGAATGCAAGTCAACATTGTTAAGTTAAAAAAAATAGTTCAACAACCCGAATGAGGATCCCATTTTGAATCGGTGTCAATTTTAATTACATGTTGAATTATAATGACATATATGCAAGGGTTCATAAAATTACGAGCCTGGTTAATGGGGACGAAAGAAAATGGGAAAAACAATTATGGATACTTTTATTTCATACTAACCACAGCCTTCGTGCGTTTTAGAAATGCTAGAATTAGAATTACGTAAGTAAACATTTTGTTTATTTTGAGAAAAAATGAAAGGATTTTGGCCGTAGATTTTGGTAAATGTGCATATAGATTATAATGTAGAATTGAGTGTCGGTTATCTTTGTATCGCTGAAATAACGACAGCCGACAGTCAACGACAACAAATCGTATGCATGGTTTACTCTATATTTAACTTATTAAAGCGTTTCTTTTTTATATTGTTTATAATTATATTTATTTTCAGCATCCAAGCGCACAATAAAGAAAAGAATAAAAACTTTGGTTGAAACAGATAATTGAAGATGCGAAATTGGCTGTTTGATCGGTTCGATTTGACACTACATGGATCATAAACTTGCACCTCAAACCCACCGATTAGTTGAAACTTGAAAGGAAAATACCTCTATTGCTAAGTTAGCTATCCATATCTCATAGTAGCTAACCCGCGTTAAAGTAAACAGCTATATTTCTATAGCATATCCATTATCATAGGAAATAATCAAAGAGCGTTCAGTGGTTTTCGCGTGAAAGAGTAACAAAAATACATCATGGCGTATTCGTATTCGCGTTCATAATATTAGTAGGATTAAAATTCTTCAAATATAATTACTATTTTACAACTTGATAGCATTCGCAAAAAATAAATATTAAATTTTGTATGTATCGGTATCGCTATTATAATAAGACTAGCGGCCCGCCCCGGCTTCGCCCTTGGTACATATGAAAAATAGATGTTGGCCGATTCTCAGACTTACCCGAGATGCACAGAAAATTTCATGAGAATCGGTCCACCCGTTTCGGAGGAGTATGCAGACTAACATTGTGACACGAGAATTTTATATATAAGAAGATGTGATAATGATAAATATAATTCCAAGTGTACCTAGAGTAGAGAAAACGTAATCATGAATACACAACACAGAATAGGTATGTAAAGAAAAATAAAGGGTGAATTTATGATAATAACTTTTGCCAATTTAGGAAGATTGTTCTTTGAAAAATATTTGAGAAATATACATACAAAAGTAATGATTACATTAAAATATTTATAAGAGGTTTTTTTTTGTTAAATTATGTGGAGATTTGTTGTTCTTTTAAATTTCCTTACAAGCCTGAAATAATGATGAGATTATTTTTAGCGATTCTCAACAACATTTTGGAATATTTTATATTTTGAGACTTCATTAAGTTTCGTATGGGTCTTGTTAATTGTTAAATCTTATAATTGGCTCATTAAAAAGTTAAGAAATATCAAAATTCGTATCATTTATACACGAAATAAGTGAGAACATATTTATAATTGTACTAAATTGTATCGCAAAATTTAATAAGCAGATGTATGCCGTAATAATTTGGAAATATCGAAAATAGCCTGGCTATTAATTTAATATAATGTATGCCGTAATATAATGTAATTTATGTTAGGACGTTTAAAGTATTTTAATCAGTTCGAACAGGCGGTGGCCGCATTATATTATAAATTTAATAATTAATATGTATAATATTATTTGAGAAAACAATTACCGCAATCTTGTAGTTTCACAAATAAATCGTTTAATTTAATTGATTTTGAATATTTCAGGTTTATATTATGATTTACTATCGTATTAATTATTTTGTATAAATTGTCTCATAGTTGACACAAAGGTCAGCGATGATTATATAATAAAACATAATTTTAAATAAAAAAATAAAAATTTACATTTTTCAAACAGGTCAGTACATAAATTCTGAAAAGAAGATCTCAATAAAAATATAAAGATTAAAGAGTATATTATACCATCACAGCTATTTGTCGGCAAACAATATTTATAAATCGAATGGGCAGATCTATCGCGCGGCCATCTTTATTCTGTTTGTGCCAACATTTTTCTCGTATAACTCTGAGAATTTCTCTAAACTTTTCGAGCTGCGATGAATAATAAATTCACAAGGAAATATCTTCCGGTTTGCAGAAGCGTTCCTTAGCCACCTTTCCCAAATTGCTTTACTGTTATTTATAATAATGAATAAATAGAAAGGATTATGGCACTGCAGAAATTTATATTGCATTTTCTGTTTACAAACGGGGATTTTTATACCGAGATTCTTGTGTAGTGGATGCATTTACATGTTATTGTTTTGTTGGTGAAAATGTTTGTGTAAAACGCTCGTGTTTGCCTACGAACTATACATTATGCAGCGTTTGAAAGGTTTGTTGTGTGAAACGGTAGATACAAACCGTTCATTTTAATAGGAAAAAAATATACGAAACACGTCACCTTTGAGGCTTCGGTAGTCATTTCGCAAAGTGTATTTATGTATCCTCTATATTCATAGAAACTGTTGTCACTTCTCGGTGCAAACGCGAATCGAATGCAGCGAGCATGCATGGTATTTCGGTTTCTGTGCTTTATAATTGAAATTGAAATAAAGAAAGACATCACTATAGTTATTAAATTCAAACTACATAAATTTGCCTTACATTTGAACAGAGTCTCTCATCCATATTCAAACTCCTCCTTGAATAGCAATTTTATATAATTTTTTAAAGAATAGAAAAATATGATCACGAAGCGGGATTCGAACCCGCGACTTCCGTCAACTAAATATAATAGAAATTGGTCAATTTTATATTTTTTACAGTACGTATGATAGTGGGTCATAAACTATTTTTTACCTCTAATTGATAACTGTGTCATAACCAAACAACATTGGCCGGGTCAACTAATTACTCTGTATAATATTAATACGCGTATGTTCCGCCCACTTGGTAGTTGATACATTTATGTATATGAAAATAATAAACATTGTATTCGTCTTTCAATGAGACTCATAGTGGGATTGTAGAAAATTCAGAATACAAAGGTCAACAACCGGAAAACTCTGTTACACTAAAATTATTATATTTTAAATGTAGATATCATTAAAATAATAGATATAAGCTTAAAAGATTCGAGTATTTTTAGGATAGTACATAGTTCCTTATTGTTGTTTATATCTACGTAATAATTTGTAAACATTTATGGTAAATTTAGAAATAACAAAACTCATTAAAATCACGTCTATGAATATTAAGTACCCCGTAGTA
>CAJQZN010041158.1:0-18251 GCA_907164685.1 Colias eurytheme | reverse complement strand
TGTTTTAGCTTTTTCTTACATATGCCCATTGAGTTACCATGTACTACGTACTAGAGAGGCCATCGAAAGAAAGTAATGAAACTGTCAATCAATCAATCTTTATGTCCCGTTGCATCGATCCATTTTCCTTTTATGTTCGGGTTACTTGGAAAACTGAAAAAACAAACATAGTCTAAGCAATAAGGAGTTTTCTTTAAAAACTCCCAAGATGACACTTTAACTAATGGCGTCCAGGTCATAATATTTATTTTTAGTACCTTTGTATTAAAATACTTAAAAGTTCTAGGTCAAGTCGTATTAAATGACAAAAAAAATCTATGCCTTTTTTTCTGAAAAATTGCTCCTTCAAATTATCACTTTTCTGTTCGATTATAAAATCGATTAGAATCGAGAACTGTTGCATCAAATGAACATCACTAACCACAAAATTGGACAGAAAAATGAGAACAGAAAAATGAGAAGACGCTATTCATTGCTTGTTATCATACGACGCGATCTTTACCGTGCCAAGTAAAAGCCGCAATGTATTCCGAATCATTTCGTATGATTTGGTATCCGTGTTTGTCACGATCGTTTTCCACAGATATTCTTTATTTGATTTTAAAATAAATAGTGCATATTCTGATTAGAAAATTACTTACCGGTGGAAGGAAACATCTCTGCTAACTCGGCCACTCACAGCTGTGGAGTTTCTACAGTTTATAACGGCGCAATTCGGCATTTTACTTTATTCAGCTTCACGTCTTTCCTTGGCGAACTGCAAGCGCGGACTGAGTGTAGGCCAGCGTCAAGTAAGTTTCATAAACTTAGTTTGGACACGGGAAGTACATACACTCGCTTAGTCTATCTTGATACATGTCTGTGATAACTACATATTGATATTACATTTGACTAGCATAACTCCCTGACGTTCTTTAACCTACAGATATATACATTTTAATTAAGATTAAACGTCGGTCCAGTATAAGTAGCATTCGTTGTATTAATTTGCGGATTGAAAGAGAAAAATCGGCTGCTCCCGGCATTAAACAAGCTTTAATTTGTTCCCATTAATAAAGATGATGTGGACACATTGCCCTTCGGGGCTATTAAATACGGTCTCCCATACTAATGGGTGTGCTTTTTTGCAGATATATGTACTGGTTATTCACGAAGAGCAATATTATAATGATTAACTCGAAACGACTCAAATTACGTATACGAGTGAATTTTTGTGGTAATACAGAGACATGGTTACGGTTATTACTTCAAGAAGGTTCTTATTATTTATTAGTTATGAAGGTGGGTTAAATGCCTGTTTAGTTTGAAGTTGTTAATGTATGAAGCGATTTTTCTGGTTATGATTTATATGAATATTTAAAAACATTGTAATTTTACTTAATTGTATTTAACTTTTGTACGAATGTACAAAGTAACCAAAAACAACCAGAAGCTCGCCAAATCTAGTTTAGTACAATTTTATCGGTAAGTTGATAAGAATGCCATGGTAATTATAAATAAATATCTGGCCTTCCGGCTAACTTTAGATAGATATCTCCTAGATAGCATACACGTAGACACACGCATCGAGTAATTTAGAACCCAAAGCAAAGTTCCAAACATATCAAAAAGCTCGTCCGATAAAACAAATGAATCATAAGGTTATAAAACATTTATAGTCTGACTGATTCGTTTGTTTGAACACGGGCCGTGCTATTAGCTGTTTTATACGCTTTTGTTACTAATTCTATTGTGGCTTATCTACGAAGGCCGTAATAAACTTTAAGTATTCCTCTGAAAATTGATAGACGTGGAGTTATCATTTGACAGCGTGCGTGCCGCTCGCTATTGTCACGCAACTTGCGCCGAGCCCAAATTAACAAAGATTAAGTAGGACAAAGTACTGTGCAGAATAAATTAGCGTCACGATACTGGATGTCTTAATTCCACGTTGGAAATGTTCATTAAACTGTACCATAGATTGCTTGTTATAATTAATGTGTGTACAACGCCATCTAGTTTCAATTAACGTAAGCTTGTATTATGGAAAATAGATACATAAACGTTTAACAATTTATATAAGTATCCACAATCTTCATAATATATTATAAGCATATTATGAACATATTATAATCATAATTGTATGGAAACCCATAAGCGTTCACGAACTCTGTATTCTTTGCCCAATATTTTGCCTGGAGTGTGGATCAAACTCACATTCTGATGCACATGATATTATATTTATTTTTTTAGTTTAATAGCTTTAGTGAGATCACCAAAGTTTATTAAATGAATTACATCTTACCATTAAATAAGACAATTCTCATTGGCTTTTAAGTTTTAACTAAACTAATAACTACCTACGTCTTATTAGATTTCATCAATAAGAATATTTAAAACATTTTCTCCCGTGTATGTAACATAAATATCTGTTTCATGATAAAGCCAAAAATCTGTAACGATCCAATAAATAAGTTAAGCTATCAACAATGGAAATGTAAATTCTTATTAGAAAGCGCATCTATCGTATTTACATAATAATCTTTGCCCAACGCTAGAGCACCCTATTCGTCAACGCATTGTACGTAATAAAATTTGTGTTACTCGTTCATAGGGCACAGACCTCCGTTTTTATGATCTTTTTTCAACCCTTTCTAGTGTAAAAAGCCTTTATACGAGATATAGATTCCACTAAGAGGGTAATGGACGTGGAATTTACGATCGTATTATCGCTTATGAAGCTAAGACTGATAAATTTTTATTTTACTACGTGTAATATTGATAGGTTGATAGGGATTTTATCCGAGCTATAGTGTCAGAAATCTGAAATTATTGGTCGTCGGCTTGTGGAATTTAGTGTTGTTATGAATTTTGTTGGAAGTTTATGTGCACTACCATATCATATATTGCGCCATTAGGATAGGGTTGATCAATTACCTGCTACCATTCTTTTAAAGTGTTGGAATAATTTCGCTAATTCAAGTAAGTAATTGATAATAACAAATTTATTCGATTTTCGGCAGGTATAACTTTTTACCTGATCATTGATTCTACAAATCAACTTACATTATAACAATTTACACACTTTTGATATCGATATTATGTAAAATTATTTAAGAATAAAGATATCCAAGCCTTCAGTGCGGTCTTGTCATGTCGGATTATGTCATACATCCAGTGGGCGGATGTTCTTGCTGCCTTGAGGCCAAACATTCAGTCAGTTTATTTAGATATCTATTCCAATATATCCATAATCTATTGAATATGATTTGAAATTTGCGTATGAATTGAATACTATTCTACTAGTAACTAGAGTATTCCCTAGGAAATAACTTTTAAAATGAAGATATTTATTAAAGTAAGACGTATATTATATAAATAGCAATGTGGTAAGGATTTTGACGCGTAAAATGGCAATCTCATGTTCTCCATTGAAATCGGGTTTCCGCCATGAGCCTTTTCCCCAAAGAAATAATTAAAAAGGCTATACTCGTACCCATATTCACATAGAATACAATGAAAAATGTAATTTCATATCCGAATATTCCAGAAGCGTCCACTCCAGATTAAAATTAACGCTCTTCCGAGCATATTGCCTTTTCTCTTTATACGATCTCATATTGTGAATCACATAACACCACTCATGAAATACACAGGCTGGCCAAAATGCGTGATAATCGGCTCATAGGCATTTAGACCCTTCAACTTGAAATAAAAACGCGATAACCCCTTTGTGTTCCCTTGTTTCTATTATCATTGCATTTTGTACGAGTTTTTTCGAGCAAAAACGAGATACCGGATATGGGAGCTTTCCATCTGTTTTATTAAAACCGTGATATTGATCTACATTTTGGTTTCTTCGGCAAGTTTTTATGTTGGCGTAAATGGTAATGTAAAACTTTTGAATAATATTAGTGCTATTTTTCACTATAATTTATAATTTATCCCAGAAGTCGTGTAAGTACGTTATGCATACCTTACTATATCCCACTATATTATGTTAGCAAGCAATATGTTTACATTAATAAGCTAGGCTAGTTATTTCTCTTAAGTTTTATCATATCTGATACTTTAACTGAAGCATTAATTCAACAAGTAATTGATTAAAAATTAAAACCGATAACAAAATTTATCGCATTGACAACATATCTTCAATACAATCATTCAGATGTTCTCGGATATGATTGGATGGAATCGATTTGATTACGAGTAACATTTATCAAATGATCGATGTATCGATATTCGATAAGTAAACCAATCAACAAATGCAAAGAAGGCGTTAACTTCGAGTGAGTTATGGCGATAATAAATCGACTCATATCAACTGCTGTATTGAATTAAATTTGTAAGAAAGTGATGGAACACGTGGAGTATTGAATTGTATTGGTAATGATTTGAATGTTTATTCAGTTCACTTTTAATACATAATAGCTAAATGAATTTTATAAAAGTATAATTACTTATCTATGCTTCTATATTGTTAAACGATTAATTTTTCGTCTGGATTAATGAATTTTAAAATAATATTGTATTACTTATTTAGATTAAGTACTACATATTTGTTTGTAATAGGTATGTACCATTAAAACAATACAAATCTCTTTTCATTATTTAAGGATGGTTGATAGAGCTTATGCGACACAATTTTATGGTATAGGTATTGCGATTTGATATAAACAAGTCATAAAATAATGGTGTTTATTCAAATATCATAAATTTCAAGGCATTTGAACGGCTACATATTTAAGGGCTCAAAGCCTAAACACACTTAATAAAATATCTGCTTCACGTGCAAAACTTACGAACTTTTCTTATAGTGCAAGAAGGATGTATTGGTGAAATAAAAACATTACATTCAAAAAGTGTGATAAAAAGCAGCATACGCTCAATTTCAATGCAACGACGTACACACAGTGTTCTGCAAAAGGAGAATGCAGCTTTTTGTATCACCTCGTTAACTTTCTTTATAACTCCTCCCTTTGTACGAGGATATTAAACTGATATATTTTACTGTTGTTTTCAGTTCATTTTTTACACGTCAAACAAAAATCGATACGCAATGCGGGACTTAAATTTAATACGATAGAAAAACTGAGTGGGCAAAACGGGGCCTATTTACAAGGAATTCAATCAATTACGTCGGTGGACAGTGGTCTCCAGAAATATATGGGCGCTTAAGATGAGTTGAGAGACGACAAAAACGTATCTCGGCCGTGTAAAAACTTCGCGGTGACACGGACAAAAAGTTCCGATACTCGAGTACGGCCGTTTTGTACAAAAACAAGCCTCTTTATGGCCAAGACGCTCAACAAATACGGTGACAACGCAAAATTAGGGAATTCTTGATTGACAGTAAAACCGCCGACAAGTTGTATTTGCGCGGCTTTGATTTTGGATAATAGTCAAATTCTTTTGTCACCGCTTTTTGTCACAAAGTCGAAGACCTATTTTATCTTTTGAATTAAGCTCGTCATTAAAATATTTTGTGTCCATTGTAGAGCAGTGTCGTAATTTTACTTTGCTTTTATGATAAATTGTCCAAACTATTTTTATCCATTTAAGAGTGGTTTTACTTTAATCTTGTACCTATAGTAAGTTCTTGAAGAGGAAAAAATCGTAATAAACTTTTAGGGAAATCTAATACTTCATGGGATTCTGTCTTATTATGAATGCTTTGGAATAATACCAAGCTTCGAGTGTATAATATCGTTGGAATTATTACAATGAAAATATTATTTGATTTCGGAAGTATCTATTTAATATTATTTACTGTTTAAATTAAGTGTAGCGATAAATTGTTATAAAGAAGAACAAGTTGCTAATTTATTAAAATTAT
Source organism: Colias eurytheme (assembly GCA_907164685.1). Taxonomy (NCBI): domain Eukaryota; kingdom Metazoa; phylum Arthropoda; class Insecta; order Lepidoptera; family Pieridae; genus Colias; species Colias eurytheme. Next base: position 12,436 of record CAJQZN010041158.1, on the reverse strand, counting down.
ACATCGAGGAGCTTTATTGATATTAAAATTACGATATCATAAATATCAGTAAATATTCCCCATACCTTTGAACATTTCTCATTGTTTATCAAGTCAACACTCAAACCTTTCCTCTTAAAAATCCACGCGGACTTTCAATTCCGAAGTCCGAACATCGATCAATGGTAGCAACGCTCTAAAACAAAAGTCAAACGCTCCATATATCACGTTAGCAAATAGTCCATAGAAGTAAATCGTGCGTCGTATCAATGGAGGTGCAGCGTCATTATGCCGCTCGGATTCACACTGTTGTTAATGAGAAAGCCATAGAATACAATTATACAGATTGTATAACAGAGACAATTTAAGGTAACAGTTATACAGATTGTATAACAAAGACAATAAGGTAATGATTTATCTATATTTATTTATTTAAAATTATATAATATGTATGTTTATCAGCCATCTGGTTTCCATAACACAAGCGAAAGCTTAGTATGGGATCTTATCGTGTCGTGTGTGATAATTGTCCTTGTGTAATTATGAAATTTATATTTATTCATTTATTTTGATCCGTTTTTTGTAAGGTAAAAGTTAAAAGTTTGATGTTGTATTTAAATATTTTTTCTATGAACGTGTTAGATACTATCCTTAGAAGTAAATCGTGCGTTGTTCGTATCAATGTAGGTGTGGAATCATTATCCTCGCGGGATGCGCTCTGTCGGCGTAATGACAAAGCCAAAGCCCAAAATTATACAGATTGAATAACAAAGACAACAAAAGGTTATGATTTTATTTATTTAATCCACAACAATAAATTCAATAAGTTACATAAGACGATACAAATCAAAAAGTAACAGTTAAACCGAAAACAAAATTTGCCCTAAAACAGTATGCAAACTCTTAATTTACCCTAAAACAGTATGCAAACTCTTTCCTATACGAAAGAATGCAATTTCCAAAACCATTCACTACTTAGCTAATCTGTGGCAATAATTGCTATCGTATATTTTGTTCCACCTTCCTTTACCGAGCTGTACAAAATTTCTGCTCGAATAGAATCAGACGGGGGAATTTTATCTTTCGCCCTGTTTTCACTGATATTGCCTGCAGTTTCCGTTAACAATAATTTAGGTGTGTAATACAGGGGAGTCAGTGGTCTGCAGTACATTAGATATCATATTACTTCAACATAATATTCTGAGGTATTATTATTTGGGTACTTGATATTTCATTATTTAATTCATAGTTTTTGAATTGAACTTTAGACACGTTGAGAATAAAATTTCAATGTCGCGTCATGGCAATACCGTCACGTCATGGAGTAAGGTGACGATTTTGCTATCTTTGAATCATGCCAAAGAAGTTTCACTTCTTACACGTGTGCACGTATGATTGTGATTTTGAATAATTAGTATAATTAATATCCTTTATTATTTATTACATTGATGTAGGTATGTTAAAATGCATCAAAATTATTTCAGCACTTTAGTTGTTAGAGCATTAAAAACAGACTAGACACAGTGATAATAGTTGCATAAATTAGTCGTAAACTATAGATAGTGGTAAAACATTTTGATAATACCTGTTCATATAATTCTTATGCAAAACACAAATTCTTGAATCAAAAAAGCAATAAAAATACAATTCAGAAATTAATAGGTATATTAACCAGGTCCACTTTCATAGGTACATAATTATTGATTAAATTATAATATTAGTGATGAGAATATCATTAACAATCGAAACTTTTAAGTTATAGAATTTATCCCAATACATAACATTTATAAATATTATGTAACATACTCGTCTATATGATGTATAAATTCTTTTCACACCAGCTGAGTATACAAATAAAATAAATACTAAACTAAATAAATTATCCACATTAGTAGATATTTATGAATAATATGTTAAGGAATTAAAAAATCGGCAACATGTGTGAAATCTAAATCATACTCGTATTAACAACCTGAATACATAAATAAGAATTTAATATCGTGAGTGGGTGTTTTATTACAATTTATAAGGTGACTGTGAAAAATTAATCCTCTATAATGTTTATTTATAAAACAAATATGTATTTATAAGTTATATACAAGGATCTTTGTTGGAAGATTTATAGATCTGATACATCATACTTAAATGTTTAATTTCCATTATATTCAGTGATCTAAAAATTTTAATTAATTAGATAGACATTTCGGCACACATAAGATGAAGACAAAAAACAAAATAGGACAATACTATTTCTCCACCTAGTTAATTCCCGTTTTAATTATTCCAAAGCGTTTGAATAGTGAATTGTAGCGTTGAAATTACAAAACCAAGCATTTTTCCGTCACAAGAGATGTTTTGCGAAACGGAAAACAATAATCTTGGATGTCAAGGTTAGGAACTAGCAAGTTTTCACTCAGGAAAGGCGGAATTTTGTGCTATTGTTCGCAAACATTTCCGACACAATAGCGCAATTTCTTAACTAGCCGTCTTTGTTCGACTAATGACCAACTTCAGATGTGACCCAGTTATAAAAAGGTTATAGTTCTACGTGGTTGTTTGTTATAAAGACAAATTCGCTGTGTTCTATTGTAATGAGGTTAGTTTGCGGGAGATAGAGACGATATCATTATAAATGTGTTAGAAAGATGTGAACCACTGAAATGGACTGTTTATATATGGGTGTATACTGTATAAGTTTATGTGCTTAATAAAATATACAGATATTATTGTATGTACCCAATATCTTGTTGTATAATATTCATATTTGTGATAATTTTCATTCACTTGCAGACTTTTGTAGAGTTATTTAATGACACATTTTCTTTTATTTATCGATGTGGCTTAATAAATGATCACACTTCAGTTTTCATACATTGTCAGTTCCAAAAATCCTACCCAATGTTATACCTATAGTAAAAATTCTCATCAACACATAACTCAGAAGTGACTAACAACTTATTTAAATTCGTAAAAATTCATAATATTTTTACACTTTATTGTTATACATTTGTTTTATTCTCGCGTCCACCAGCGGGGGGCGGCCATAACTTTAAATTAATATTCTGTTAGCGGCCATTTTTTATTTTTAGCGGTATTTATTGTATCGGCGAGATTTGTATTGCGTTGATACTGCGAACTGCAACTTTAGATTCTGCGCCTCCTGATAACGAATCAACTTAAATCATCGAAATGCGATACGCTCATTTTGTTTCGCTTGTTTATTCAGTGTATTACATTACCGTATAATTAAAGGCGAGATTTTATTGATAAATGTAATATTTTTCTGTATTGACAGCGAATAAAAAATAAATAAGTATTGATAATCGTTATTTATTATTTCGTATGCTCTACAGTTGAACAAAATGATTGGTTTTGTTTATCCGATTTTAGGATGGTACTGATATTTATAAATCCGATCATAATTCATACAGGAATAACTAAATATTAAAATATAGACTCGACACAAAAACTACACAGTAAAGCAATAATAAAATGAATTTACACCACTTAATGTAACGAATTATTTATAACATGTATTTAAAAATCTTCAATAATTCCATACACTAAAGTGATACGACGAAAGCGTATTTGTAGTTCTTTCTTGAAATCCGGTAACAAGCCAAAACTTTCTAAGTCCACAATGCAGTGAAAAGTTCGTCTCTGTTTACACTGTTATCTTGTTCACACGATCCGCTTTAGACTTTAAAATAAGATATCGAATATGTAACAAGGCTCCATACAGAACAATAATATGAAATAACATTTTATATATTGAATTCTGAAACGCTGCAGTAAATCCTTTGAAATGCAGTCGGAAATAATAGTTTTATATGAGCCGTTCGTCCGTAGGGATAGTTAATATGATTGAGTATTAACATTATTAAACGTTGTAAAAATGACGTGCATTTAAATGTATAACGGAACACATAATATATTATTTTATCTTAATATTAGGGATTTTAAAATTTTGCGATGTAAAATGCCACTCTAAATGGATACTCAATGTAAAACTATAAAAATGTTAAATGCAAAACTTGTAACAGCACCTAGCAGCTGTTCTGTAGTAATTTGTTTTATTATATATTTAAGTGTTATATTGTTTTTTACTTCAATAATAATGAAACATTATCTAAAACATATTTTATGTAAAGGTTTAGTTTCAATATTGAGGTTTAATACTGTTTCCTTAGCGCTCCCACACCTACAGGCTTGTTAAAATTTAATATGCACCTACAAATCATCGCAATAGCATGACTCATAATGAAGATTCTATTAAATAATAAAGTAAGCAATAACTAGCGAATGACTTACGCCGGACAGCTTCATTATCCATACTAATATTATAACTGCGAAAGTAACTCTGTCTGTCTGTCTGTTACTCAATCACGCCTAAACTACTGAACCAATTTCCATGAAATTTGGTATGGAGATATTTTGATACCCGAGAAAGGACATAGGCTACCTTTTATTGCGTAATATGTACCACGGGCGAAGCCGGGGCGGACCTCTTGTAGTATATATTTCTATCATCAAAATATTGATAAAAGTGCAAAAGCTTTTCTAGCGCTTACATGCTCTACATTGATGTGTACATATTAACAAGACAAACGTATCTATATATTTAATCTGACCTAATGAGACTGCAAAAACTTTAATTATTGTAATAATAGGTAGTCTTATTTTTAATTCCATATTTTATACTTTGTTTAAAAATGCAATGAGTGAAACATAAAACGAAGCGAGATCAAATTAAAACGGGTAAGATATTTATTAATCGCTTATCGTTTTGATGCTTTTTATAAATTCAGCTCACACAAGGCAGTTTGTTTTCGTACCAAGTGTCATTTATAAGATATTAAAACAAACGGACAACAGACATGGCCGGTGTAAATTACACAGTTAACAAATGTTCTTATGCCACTGATATTTATTTAAAAAAACCCCTCTTTAAATACGCCAAGATTTGAATTGATAGCGACAAGCCTATTGGCTACCTTCTGAGAATATTTTGTACGTGAGAGATTCTTTTCTTTTTTGTGAATTAAGATAAAGTGAAGCGTGAGAAAATGGGTGTAAATTTAAATAAGTCATTGTATTTAAATGATTCGATTTAGGGTTTTTGCATTCTGTCACAATATTGTGCTGTAAATTAACTTTAGGGGCTTTTTGCCTTTTTCTTATCAAATTTTCTCTACTTTATTTTAACATTAATGTTGTAGAAAAACTGTTTATAGATGTTCGTAAGTGAATTTTTTTTCAATACTCTGACTTTATCAGCCAGTTTAGCACTTGAGTGCTCTGAGTGGAGAGAGATTTTTGCACAGATAAAATGTAGAGAATTACTATTAAATCTTTTATTGCGCAAGCGATAATGCAAACATTAGCATATTTAGTAATCAGTGCTATTAGCACCTTTAAAATAAGTTCTCATGCAATTTAATAAGCATTACTAAAGCCTATAACTATTTTCGTTAATCAAATCCATTCGCAATAAATTTCCAATAATGTTTATTTAACACCAATAGGTACTAGGCTTGCAGAAGTCTAAGGTAGCAAAACAAAGGCTATATTAGCGTAGCGTGGTTCTAAGGAAGTGGGCGTAAGTGCCGCAACTTGATCGACGTACTGATATCCCCTGGTAATAATTAAAAGCCAAATCAGATAGCAATGTGTTATACGGAGGGAACACCTACGCTTGAAATTTTGTACTACTGGTATTATTGTGAGTTAGATTTCCTTGGCAAAATATTAAAAGCTTTTTAGACTTTAAAGTTCGTGGATTTAATTGCAACGGCCTTTGTTAATGTTGGCTAATTCAAAATACGTAATGAAGAACATAATATGGTACCTACCGCAAGCGGGTTAAAATTCTTGAAATAACAATATTTTATTGAAAACTAGCGGTCCGCCCCGGCTTCGCCCGTGGTACATATTTATGTTTTCTCTACATAAGAACCATCCTGGTACTTCAAGGAATATAATAAAAAAAGAATTATCAAAATCGGTCCACCCGTTCTCGAATTATGCGCTTACCAACACATTTTGCGATTCATTTTTATATTATAGATTTTAAACTATGCTTTAATGAAAACGGTTCTACCTTTTTTTACAATAAAAGGAATTTATTCTTTCGTAAACCGTACACCAAAATCAATGTGATAGATATAAGTGTAAATTTTCTGGTGTCTGGTTTTATATTAGTATGTTTACAATTATTATAAATTGAAGAACGTGTTGGAAACTTGCGATACATATTTTATGTCTACTAATTGTTTTAACCGTAATTATAAAGAACAAAAGCAACGCTTAATTCGTGAAAATTTTAGTGTGAATTTGCACGATTTAAATACTGGGTTAAGTATGAAATTATGCATAAAGGATACTTTAGTATCATTGAAGACCACTACAGACCTACTTTTGACTTTCTCGAGACTGCATTTTTCTGGAAACTTGTCAAAAAAGGACCAAAACGTCTGAAAATTATCATATAAAGGTAATACTTATCTTCTACTGTGACACAGTTCCTTTGATTTCATCACTTAGTTTTTTTAATAAGGACGTATTCATTTATTAATTTAAATTTGATATTCGGTTAGATTACTTGTCAAATTACTTATCTGTCTGTCTGTCCAGAGAATTCTTATTATAATAAAAGTTATAATTGTATCCATATTTTTTGAAACAATTTTTAACAACATAAAGATAATTTTCTTTGTTTTTAATAAACACACAATACACATAAGTGTAGCAAATAATATTTCAACTACGTATTAACATTCAAACATTATCGTACATTATAATATTTAATGTAAATAAAAAGGAACACGATATAAACAAAAACAAGTAAAACTTAACCACGACGCTGGTATTAAATCCAGTGCGCTCTGATTAGCTATTTAAGGCATTGTAGTTGCTATCTAAGCATATTGAATATAATGGAAAGCACGATTCTTATAGATAAAAGTATTTTGTATTCGTTCACTGATTTATCACCTCTGTTTACCATTTTTATAAGCATATCGCTTTTAAAGTGGTTTGTTTGGATGAATTTCTAAGGGAGCCTACAATTTCGAGGTTTAATCTTTACAATTGTAATGCTAATGTAAGGTCCTTAAACATGTTAAGATTATTAAACCTATTTTAGATTATGTTAAACGCTTTATTGTTTTGTAAACGCAAAAATTAGAACACGCCTGGGAGGTTGTTATCACTAGGGCAAATATAATTTTGAATTATTAAGATCGTTCACCCTTTTTCAGGCAAAAGACTTAAAAACATGTAGAGAATAAAATTCTCAAGTAGTGTAACGTTTTGTAATGAAATATTCCAATCATTTATCAAATTCCTCATAAAAATACGATTTCTATCTAAAACAAAATGTAATATTGTTTCCAAGCTCACCTTCTTAACAATTCCAAAAGGCCATCGGACGTGACGAACTTTATCGATTCCTATTAATGCGAAGCGATCTAATTTGTTATTAAATGGGTCATTACACCCTTATTTAAAGACGGAGGGTTGGCTCTGGAATCCATTGAATTTTAACTTATGCCATCTGATCATTTTAAATATTTAACAGCGGGATTAATGTTTCCGTTTGAATTTAAAATATTACCTGGCGGAATTCGGGGTGTTTTAAAAAATAAATAATTTTATTTTGTTTTACTGTGCGTTCCGTTTCATTTATTTTGTTACAGTTTAATGGTGGTGGATTATGTAACAAAAAATAAAACGTTTAAATATATAAAACCTTTTAGGAAAGACTTTTGAAGGATATTAAACGCGATTTATTTATTATAACTTACCTTGACGTTTAGATTACATTACATTACATTATCACAACGAGCTTAATCGAGGCCTCTTTAATAAAAATATTAACAAACCTAAGATAAAAAAAAAACATTTCGTGAAATAAGTTATGATAAAATATTATGATTTATTTATTTTCAATGCTATAAAATATAAAATTTATTCAGCATCAAATAGTGTTAAACGCTCTTATGTTAATATCTTTGAATAAATTCATCATCATAATTCTGTAATGATATTCCGCGAAGTATTATAAATGGATAATATCAATAATAATGCTTACAAAGAATATGCCGCCAGCTCAGAATCGCAAAGAGTAATATGCAAATTACTACAGAGCTGTTACTCGAAAATAGATCACATAACATTTCATTAAGCTATATGTAAAACATTCAGATTTTTTTAAAGAAAACAAAAAAAAGAATACGAGGCGGGATTCGAACTCGTCTTTCGCTTTGCCGGGGCAAAGCCTTGACCTCTGTGCCACCCTGCCAGATTCGAATCCCTCCTCGTGAAACATTTGTATGTACCTATATAAAACATTAGTATACAAAAAATATATCCTAATGCTAAAATATTTTTTTTGGATGACACATAAAGATGACACACCAAACGATTTTACCCAAATGATACTACCACGAATGTTTAGTATATAAATATAGGAAGAACATTTTATTATAATCATATTATAATCTATGAATAAAGAACCTATGATAGGTATGCAGCGCCACACGGACGTTATCGTGCCGCATCGTACGGAGATTAAGGCTACGAAGGAGGCGAATGCATCGTCATGCCTCTCTGTTTGTATGGTAAAGGATACGCTTTAGCGGAATACCTAACCATATAGGATATGGTTTATACATAATATATTGTGCCCTCGAATGTTGAAACAAATTCGAAATGACTTGATTTTATGCCCACATTACCAGCGTAAATTCACTGTCCTTTTTTTTGTAATTTAATATAAAGTCTACTATTTCATAATTAATTACATACTACTACTGACTCTGGAAATAATATTTTAGTGAGTGACAGTTTTTGGTATTGGGGTGCTCCGGCCAATACCAGCTCCTACCCCTAGACCGCGTTCAGCGTCGAGCAATCCGCATCATTGACGACACCGAGATTGCCAAATCGCTTGATGCTTTGTCGCTGCGGAGAGACGTCTCCTCTCTCTGTGTTTTTTACAAAATTTATAATGGGGAATGTTCTGAGGAACTCTTCGACTTGATTCCAGCCGCCGATTTCCACATTCGCGGTGCCCCTGACAATGCGAATGCCTATGGGCGGCGGGCATCACTTTCCATCAGGTGACCCGCCTGCTCGCTTGCCTGCTTAAGTATAAAAAAAAAAAACAAATTGATATGCTTTACAAGACAACTATATTTATAACAACTTTTATATCCGCTATCGCCTATGATTTGGTCTATATCTTTAAGATGCTTAAAGCCTCAGGGAATGGACAAAATAAAAATGAGCAGTCTCCTTGTTGGCTTATCGGAATAGATTACTTTTTTCGAAACGTCTTCAAGGGGACTGGAGTGGGGGTATTTTTTCTAAAACCTTAAGCCTCGGACTGTCTACCAAACAGTTTTCGGTTTAAACTGCAATCTCGAAGAAAACTGGTCAATATAAAGTGTAACTGGATTATTTTCACAATCGGAAATGCTAACGTGACATTTTCTTACGAAAGAAATTATTTTGAATTCTCTTTAGTGGTTCTTTTTTGGTTGGGCACGTACTATCGCATGGGTGGGCGCTTAGAGGTAATCCTTACTTTCAAAGTCAAACAGAATTTATGCCTTTAGAGGCGCGATAAGAGATTTTATAATACTTATATTTCATGCTTAGTGCGCTTTTGATTATTTTGCTTGTGAAAAAGAATTTGAAACAGAGTGTTTCTATTGAAAACATTTGATATCGATTTGATATTATGATAACCTATGGCTGTTTTTTCAAAAAGTCAGCAGTTGTTACACTATCCAAAAGTTCCCTCTTAAATAAATATATAATTATTTTGCCTATAGGTACTTTGAGAGAAATGCAACAGAACCGTTATATTATTTACTTAATATTATTGCCTGTTATATTTTTGAATCGTTATAATGTTGTTATTTGACACCAACTTACGCACTACAAAAGTTTAGTGCGTACTAGCCTACCGCAGTCGTTTTACACAATAATTTAAGTGCCCATGTTATTCTTACAACGTCATTTGGTTGGTCATTGCTTACTTTGGGACAATGTTTTTATTTTTAAACTACCGTGTTATTGTAGTCGCTTGCGTGTTTTCGTTCCCTTGTATTGTTTTAACTGATTTTCTTTTTGTTTTGACTTCACTTAACACTTGCGCATTAAGATTGTTTGATAAGAATTTTAAGTGGGAGTGTATAAATTAAAAACATATTGTGTAAGTACGATTATAACTAAAGTCTTTAACCTTTTCAGGTGTGTTTGCTATATTTTCTTTTATAGAAGAATTTTCCTTTCCCTGTCCTTGCCTTTCATTTTCTTTTCTTCCCATTATAAATTAAGCTAGCTATGTCTTCATAATATTTCATCACCAACCAATAATTATAATTAATTATCAATCATCACATACTACAACTGATCATGGGTGCAGTACATCGCTTGCAATTACGTTACGTGCGTACCCAAGAGATCTTGTATTCATTGATCTTACTTTATTTGAAGACTACTATGACATTAATATTAGGCATTGCGATTTCTAGACTTAAAAATTATAGCTATTAAGCTATTATAAAAGCTTTTTATTTATACTCTAATCTTATACTTCAGGGTCACAATGTGTCAATATGGTAAAATAACGTCATTATTAATTTTTAAAAACTATTACATATAATAATAAATCAATATTTTCAACAGATAGAGAACCACCAAGAGGTTACTCATAAATCTTTAAAAAGCCTATCCGCTCTTCAATACAACCAGTTGGCAATGCAAAAGCACAATAACCTTAATTCCTCACAAAAACAGCAACCATATGTTTGTAACGTGATAGCTTCATTTGTGAAATAATAAAGTTTATTATTTTTCGCAACGGGGCGCCACCAGCGGGTTTGACTAACGCATAGCATCAATACAACTACTAAATTGTTTTAATCGCCGTTGAAAATTGTATAGTCATTACCCATTGTGTTGTAGAAAGCTATCATCCCCACCTGGACAAGAGATTCTTATCGCGGGTGTTATAATTAAAAGAGTCTAGGATGATAATAGCGCTTTTTGTGATGTTTTTTATGTGTACGAAAAATCAACAGTAATGGATGTTAGGAGATAGAAATCTAAATCCATCTACGTTTTATACATGGCTTGAACAGGATAGTTTGCTTCGGGAGCAAATATTGCAATAATAATGACCAAATTATAGGAAACTGCTTGTTAACTATAAAATTATCAGGACTATGATAATAAGTATATAATGTAAATTGTAGACAGATCTTCTGCCCTCACATCTTTTAAAACTTCGCTATACATTATTGGAGACCAAAACAATGTCTCCAATTAAGATAAGCTTGGTCACTATAACAAAGTTTTAGATGTTGTTTCGTTTGAAAATAATTTATATTATGTACACGTGTTTTCTTAAATATAACTAGATATTGATTATTTTATTACACGTGTAAATGGAACTAGTTATGTATTAGAGACTGTGTAGAAATAGCTTACCGTAAAATCGTCAATAATGGGGCGATTTTGGGGGCAATGTTACTCGCGTCCGTAGGAGTAAACTCTTGAGACCCTACACGTGTCCCCTGGGTAGTGCCAAATGAGTAACCGTATTTTTCTGGTGGGAGACAGTTGTCCCGGCTAGTTACCACCCTCCTGACAAAGCCATGCCGCCAAGCGATTCGTCGTGTTCCGGCATGATGTCAGGTGAAGCCCTTCCTTGGGAGTATTTAGGTCCGAATAGTAGCTCAGTATCATTTAGACAGATTCCGATGCTGTAGTATTTTTAACGCCGGATGTCTGGTTTTGGAGAGCAGCGGGATCCGAAGAAACGGTTCTCCGCTGGCCGACCGCAGGTTGTAGGGGGCCCAAGTAATGAGTTAGCCACCCATGAAAGGCTGCCCCGCCGCCTGCGCATAATCCCAGATTGGCTTCAACGTGCCGGTTGGCGACCGGGAGAGAGGACCCGTTGGCGATATCTGGGGGGTTTCGGGCGTCCCCGCGGTCTCCAAGCCAGCCATCCAACAGCGTTGGTATTGCATGCATCGCGGTGTTATTTTATTGATGTCTGAGCCTCGTTCAACTGCTAAATGTTCCCGCCTATTCACGCCTTAAACACGAAATAAAACATGAAAAAAGTCCGAAACAGAAATAAGTTTACACAGCGGCGGCACTTCCTCTCATTAAAAGTGCACCTCTCTAATATTCGAGGATTGCACTCCAATCTCCTTTCAGTACACCACCACCTTGAGACTGATAAGCCGCACTTACTTTTCTTAACGGAGACACAAATCAGATGTCCTCCTGACTCGTCGTACCTCGGATATCCAGGATACTCATTGGAACATAATTTTCGTCCTAAAGCTGGTGTATGTGCATATGTACGTGATGATATCTGTTCACAACGTCTCCGCCACCTTGAAGATCATAATTTCTCTGTTCTGTGGATCATGAT
>CAJQZN010041157.1:58259-74644 GCA_907164685.1 Colias eurytheme | reverse complement strand
TTAATAGGTTCCAGAGACAGGCATATGATTTTGAACATTGATTAAATCAAAAAGTAGTGTCTTTAACCCAGATGTTACTGAAACAATTTTTGTTATCATATTAAGGTGAAATTTACATATTGTGTCCATATTGCAAAAAGTTTAACTGGAAAAATAGTATAAAAATTTTATCTATCGTGGAAATCTCGGAAAATGGTGTCCTTTTAAAAGGACGGTAGTAATATGTACTACTAAGTAGGTAGACTATGATATTAAAATGACAACATACATTTCACATATTTTAAAGTAGCAATATGAAAGTTTTCAAAACATAATTTAGAATGCAAGGTTCCATTACATTTAGGACAATAGAAATTGGCTTTCTTGTGACATTCTATACACCGAAGCTGCTTGTCTCTGTACCTAATGATGTGATCTTTTCCATCAAATCCAGAGGTTTCACGGAAACTCTAGCACCTTTACGTTCCTCATTCTTATATGTTTCGAGCAGAGCAGTTCCAACACTTCTACGAATGTGGAGATAATCATAATGGCCCCCTTTTACTTATATATTTGCCAAGAATTATGTACTGCCATATCTAGTCCATGACAAGTCAAAGAAAAATACCACTTCTTGCCTCTGATAGATGTCTTGTACAAACCGATGCTCTGGTCGGATCTGTCCACCCCTCCCATTTTCTCGTACTTTTTTTACGACATGTATATTTTTCTTCTGTTGTTGTGAAAATCTCTTTACCGTAGACACAGGCTGAATCGTATCAACGTTTGATGCAACAGTCACAACACTGTTATCATTCCATTTGCAAAATAAATTTGTTCTGCTCTGGTCGATTGATGCTTGAATGTACCTCGTGGTGTCTTTTTCAATTCTCAAAGGCAGCAGGCAAAGGGCATTTCGCGACGCGATTTTCCCGTACTGTGCCAGTAGCCTTTATTCCTCGTACCTACTCGAAGTTCATCAATGAGATGAATGGACGTAAAAAAGTTGTTAAAAAATAAATGGAATGCAGCTTTGCCCTATATTTGTCGCAGTACATCGGCATACTGTAATACAACGCTTGCACCCAATCCCAGAGGCATTTGGTATTTGTGTTGATTACCAACATCATTCGATTGTTCTTGGTATGGATCACACCAAACTCTGCAACCTAACCGTGTCGCTCCCACCCAAAATTCATACCCCCATCTTATTGGTTTCCCTCTTATGAATTGCTTGCATGGATGGCCGCCATAGTAGAGCACCATGGCTTCGCCGATGCTGTGATGCTCTTCAAAGAGTGCATGCGCAAAAAAGTACTCTGTAGTAGTACATATTACTACTGGCCTTTTAAAAGAACGGCAATTAAAACTGCATAAATATCACAAATAAAATGTAATCTAATAGTAGGTAATATATATTTCTGATAAAACACGTTTCAAATTACGTGTATTTAAAATAAATCAAGTAATTTGTTGTAATTTATTGATAATACATTTAACTTGATTTATCAATGGAAAATGACTGAAATCCTAAAATAATTTAAAAATATACCACTGTTATAAAACGACACAACACTTTAATTTTCCAATTCCTACAACCGTGAGGTTTCAAACGAATATAAACATTTTTTTCAAAAATGCCCTCATTGTTAATAACAATTTTATTTATGGTGCGTCCTTTTAAAAGAACGATAGTAACAACTGGGTTAATTCAGAATACGAATGTTCCAAATGCGGTGTCCCACAGGGTAGTATTCTAGGCCCTATCCTATTTGTTTTATATAGTAATGATATTGTAAAAGTATTTAATTATTGCTTCATTTTATTTGATGTATAAATTATATAAATGTGACATCTGAGAAGAAGAATTATGTTTATAAAATCAATGAATGGTTTAATTTTAATAATTTAAACATAGCAGCGTTTTTTACTTAAATTCTTCAATACGTTTTTAGATAAGTTTGTGTGAAATTATACATTTATTTATCTCGAAGGATAAGATTATCGAATATTTATTAGCTATTAGTAATTTTATCTGTTTAATATTTTTGTCTGTTTGTCAGTGTGTGCTCGGTAGTCACGCAAGAGATGGACAATTACGAGCCGTGCATCTACACGAAGAGAGTTTTGGAGGCCGTCACTGTGCTGCGTGATCAAGGTATGTTGTGTTTGTATTGATACAAACATTTATATTGATACAAAAAATGATTATGCTATAAATTATAATGACTTTAAATTGTTTTAGGATTATACATAGCTGAATGTATATTTGTACGTGAGAGCTTAATGTGAGATGTTTGTATTGATGCAAAGGTTTGTATCCATACAAAAAAAATGTATATTGTTTAGATAAATTATAATGAGTTCCTGTTGACACTGACTAAACTAGTACGTGATTTTTTTTGAGTTAACACATTTTTGTATCAATACAATATTTTCCAAGTGTATAAAAATTGAATACAGAAGAAATGACAGAGTTTAATGTGTACCTTCTTCTTAACAAATGCAAGAGTTTGAAAAAAATGCCAATGAATATTTTTCATCATTTAGTATTTATCATCATTTAGTTCAATGAATTATAATATCTTTTAGATCGAATGGTATGATATTATTTTTTTATTTCAAGTAACATAATTGAGACTTACAATAAAACGACAAAATTTTTAAATAATTTATATTTTTATAAAAGTATATAAAATAACACTATACACTTATAATAACACTTAGAATGACAACATTGGTGACAATACTAAATCCTTAACCGACACTCAAACTTGAGTTACTCAACTTTGAGTTGACGAAACTTGAGTTACTCAACTTTGAGTTGACTAAACTTGAGTTACTCAACTTTGAGTTGACTAAACTTGAGTTACTTAACTTTGAGTACCATTTGAGAATTCAATTTTTGAGTAATTCATTTGAGTGGAACGGAATTTTCCGCTAATATTAAGTGGGTTAAGGGAAATAGGCGGTATTCAAGCTTCGGGTTTTGGGGGGTGAGCTCTGATGTATTCCAACGAGCGGATGATGGCCGCTGGCACTGGGGGTGGGGTTGGCACGTGGGAGCCCTGTAATGGAAATTATCGTTAATATATTTAACTAGCTGTGCTCCGCGGTTTCACCCGCATTGCGTCGCTCCTGTTGGTCTTAGCGTGATGATATATAGCTTATAGCCTTCCTCGATAAATGCGCTATCTAACACCGAGAGAATTTTTCAAATCAGACCAGTAGTTCCTGAGATTAGCGCGTTCAAACAAACTCTTCAGCTTTATAATCTTTCTTATATATAAAAATTAATCGCAAAATGTGTTGGTAGCGCATAACTCGAGAACGGCTGAACCGATTTCGATAATTCTTTTTTTATTATATTCCTTGAAGTACGAGGATGGTTTTTATGTAGAGAAAACGTAAATATGTACCACGGGCGAAGCCGGGGCGGACCGCTAGTATTAGTATAGATTTAAAAATTTCGTGTATGTCCAATTAAATACTGTCTTACTACTATGCACTATTGTGTAATAAATGATAAAAATAATAAATGTATCGCGTAAATTTTTACCTGTACTTGGTAACCGTTCTCGTCGGCCGTGTACGCGAATTGCACCACCTCACCCTCGGGGGTTTTCCATTGCGCCGAGCCTTGCACTATTTGGGATGGGTTCTCCTGTGAAATCGGAAAATAAGAATATAAATAAGTGATCATATAATAAAATCGAAGGAAAGTTATAACTGTACATTGAATATTTTTTTAAATACTTGGGGCGTGATATTCCATCGATATCGTAGCCAAAAATGTAGTTTTAAAAATTTTGTATGTATGTCCGGGCTAAACTCAAAAAATGCTGCATCAAGGTCAAGTCAACATTTTATTTCATTCCACATCGAAATCCTGCTTCAGGGTCTTAGCATTCCCTTTGCTTAGTTATGAATAATTACGGCTTGTGGGTTGTTCAATGCGCCCTTAGCTTGCGCAGATATAATATTATCAGTCTCCTCCACCCCCTGATATTGCCCCTCTACTCCCACATCGAAATCCTGCCTCAGGATCTTGCCATCTTGCTTTCCTGACTTTATTATTCTTACTTGAATGGTTTAGTAAATGGTTTTGAATACTTACGGCTTGTGGGTTGTTCAATGCGCCCTTAGCTTGCGCAGATATTCCGTTATCAGTTTCAATCGCCCACTGGTATTGCCCCTCTACTCCCACGTCGAAATTTTGATTCAAAATGTTAGCGTTACGCTCGTGGCCGACGATGTGGGACACGTCGGCGGCAGCGAAGGCCACTAGGCAAGAGATGAGTAGGAGTTTCTGCGGATTAAAAGGAGCGGTTATTTCTTGCGTTTATGTTTCTGGGGATTTAATGAATCGTTATTTCTCTAGTTTATGTTTCTGGGGATTAGAAGAATGGTTATTTCTTGCGGTTTTATTTCTGGGGATTGAAAGAATTGTTATTTCTGGTGTTTATCGTGAATATTATATGTTTAGGAATAGGATTTTTTTTTAATAAATAACGCGAATAGGATTGTTTTTTAATGTTTTTATCGAGTTGAGAAATTAAGTCGATCTATACAATTTCAATTCAAGTTTAAAACATAGGTATAAATAGTAAGGCTTTTGGTATTTCCGGAAGTAACGAGATGGTTGTTTCTAGCGTATAACGAGAGTATACGTTTACATTAGTCTTTCGGAATTTCTAGAAGTAATACATGGTTATTGCTTCTCAATTATTTTTAGCCTGCCTTTAGAAAAATGTCGTTCTTGTAAGGAAGGCTTCGTTTAATAAAGTCCGTTTTTACATCTAGCGATAACTAGCCATAGTGGAAAGCGATTGTTTATAAGTTGAAAGCTTTTTATCACGCTTTTATTAGCTGTATGTTTGTATGTAACCGACTCCTTTAGACTTGATTTTGACCCACTTTAAACGGACAGATTCAATTCAAACTTAAACTATAATTTTTCTGTAATAGTGTTAAGGAAGAGCGGAACCTCCTGACACAAGCATTTTATTTGCTTACTAGGAGTGTTCCAATCACAAATTTGTTTAAGACCTAATGTAAAGGAAAGAAAGAAATAATTTTGATTTTTTTTTGAATTACGATAATATCATGAGTTTAAGCGTATTTTTTAGTTTTGTTAAACCATATAGGTAATTATAATCTTCTTATATATAAAAATGAATCGCAAAATGTGTTGGTAAGCGCATAACTTGAGAACGGCTGAACCGATTTCGATCATTCTTTTTTTATTATATTCCTTGAAGTACGAGGATGGTTTTTATGTTGAGAAAACGTAAATATGTACCACGGGCGAAGCCGGGGCGGACCGCTAGTTACCTATATAATTAGTAATGATCCTTCAACACCCGAATAATTCAACTTAACTTTGCCATATCGATGTGTATATCGTAAATATATATTTTCCAATACCGTTCACCCAAAGGTCACCATGTACGGTGCCCCGGGCGGTCGACCTCTCGCTTCCTTTGAGATGAGCGGGCGTAATGGTTGATGCAATACTGTTTAAGTGTATGAGTAGTGTTGATGGTAATTTGGGTGTGTGTGTTGAGCGGAAAGCGATTTTTCGTTAGTTTGGATAATATGTTATTTTTACACGCTTTATATTAGCTTCACCTGTATGTTGTAACCGACTTCTTTGGGCGCAATTTTGACTCACTTTAAACGGCCAGATTTCGTTCAAACTTTGTAGATTTATCGAGGACCGATGACAATACACTAATTTGATAAAAATCTTCTACTTTTTAGTTCGGTTTTCTATAAAAAGCGTGTTTTTTAGTTTTTTTAAACTTCATATTATTACGGAATAGGTACTTAGTAAGTTGTGATAATTAAAAGAAATGGTATTTATAAGAATGATAGTATGTTCAGTCGTTTAATAGGTATTCAAAACATTTTCGAATGATTTCTTCAATCAATTGACTTATTTGATCGAATGACAATTTTTTCAATCAATTAACTAGAAGAATATGAACTACTGAATTGTTTTCAATTTAAATTATATTCCGGTCTTATTACATGAAGTATTTCTAAAATAGAGCACTTACCATTGATTTAATTGTTTTTGTTATAACACACAATCACGATATCTGATAAAACTACATATTTCGCCTAATTAAACATTAGAAAATGCTATTTAAAATAGAATATGGCTTTTCATTAATAAAAAAATTGAGTATTAAAAAAAAGCATGAAATTGTGAAAGTCATACAGTCTATTCTCGATTGCTTAATAAAAAAATAACTTGAAAATCCATACTGATATTATAAATGCGAAAGTAACTCTGTCTGTCTGTCTGTTACTCAATCACGCCTAAACTACTGAACCAATTTGCATGAAATTTGGTATGGAGATATTTTGATACCCGAGAAAGGACATAGGCTACCTTTTATTGCGAAATATGTACCACGGGCGAAGCCGGGGTGGACCTCTAGTAGTACAATAAATTAAAATCGCTATCCGCTCCGCTCGTGGCTAAAACCACACGCTCACGCAAATATGTAACCTCGACATTTGTGAGACGCTCGCTTCATTAAAATTTCATCTTTTTTTGTTTATTCATGATGCTTTATTTATTTAATATACAAGTTGCGTAAGTTACGTTTAAGTCATAACTTGGCTTACTTGTAATTAGCGTGGTATTGTGAATAAGTTATTTTTCAGTTGGTTTATTTTTTAGTTCGATTCTCGATCACTTTTTGGTATGTTAGCTTTTGGCAACAATAATGATTTGACTTGGGATATTTTTCGCACGTACATTGATGGTATAATGGCTAAGCAAGTTTTGATAGAGTTCATTTTAAGTGATAGATTTCGAGTCGTAATAACTGTTGAATGGTAGTTACCATATCGTATGTTGATAATTGTCAGTCAGTTAGTTCTTGAAATTAAAATAGAACACCAATTTAGAAATAAGTCGCACTTTAAAAGGGGTAAAATTCACTCACCTCTAATAAACAACATAGCTTTGAATTTTTGCTCTAATATTTTTTTTATCCATACTATAATATACTATAATAATATTATAAATGCGAAAGTAACTCTGTCTGTCTGTCTGTTACTCAATCACGCCTTAACTACTGAACCAATTTGCATGAAATTTGATATAGAGATATTTTGATACCCGAGAAAGGACATAGGATAGGTTTTATCCCGGAAATCCCACCAGAACGGGAACTATGCGGGTTTTTCTTTGACTGCGCGGGCGGTGCCGCGGGTGGAAAGCTAGTAGATAATAATTAAACCACAAAGCAATCGCGATTAAAAACCTTTAAAATCGCAACATAACAAAAGCTTATCAAAGAGTTAAAAACTTAAATTTTCTTCTCTTTAACTTAAATAAAATTCTCAAGACTATAATAACAATAGTATTTAAAACCGCGCTGTAAAACGGTCAAAAGTTGCAAGTATTGGAAAAAACAATGAATCTAGTTTAAATTAACAACACCAATACGTATTTTTAACTTATTTCCAAAACCGATTGTCTACTATATGATATGTCACTCGTCAATAAAACAAATCCCGGTTTAAAACGGTTAAAAATCACTCGTAAAAAAGAAAATGAACCAACCATGTTGTCACTAGGGTATCTGGTACACGACTATACTGTGACATGACCCAGTGCCCATATATATACTTGCTATACTGTTAAGGTCACGCACTCTGTGCTTTTTTGGTGACCTACGGACAAGTTTTGATGGATCGTCTTTTTTGGTTCATTTTATATGACTAGCTGTGCCGTACGGTTTTACCCGCATTGCTCCGCTCCTGTTTGTCTAAGCGTGATGATATATAGCCTATAGCCTTCCTCGATAAATGGGCTATCTAACACCGAAATAATTTTTCAAATCGGACCAGCAGTTCTTGAGATTAGCGCGTTCAAACAAACTCTTCAGCTGTATAATATCATAGTATATACTAGCTTTCCGCCTGCAGCTTTGCCTGCTCTGTCTAAAACCTAATAAATTATATACTAAAACCTTCCTCGAGAATCACGCTATCTATTTAAAAAAATCAGCATCAAAATCCGTTGCGTAGTTTTAAAGATTTACGCATACATGGATATAGGGCCAGAGAAAGCGACTTTGTTTTATACTATGTAGTGATGTAGACGAATAATGGGATGCCCCCAAAAATTCTTCATCATAACATCTTAATACATATATGTATATAAATCTCGTGTCACAATGTTTGTCCTCAATGGACTCCTAAACCACCTAACCGATTATAATAAAATTCGCACACCATGTGCAGTTCGACCCAACTTGAGAGATAGGATAGTTTAAACATGTAGGTACCACGGGCGAAGCCGGGGCGGACCGCTAGTATATTATATTTTTTTTATCAAAACCTTGAAGCCGAAAAAGAAATTCCAATATTAATTTTTTTTTTTCAATACGCAATATGTATTGTCCGGCCATAAAGTATTGATACACCCACGCGTTTTAAAATTTATTATTTACTAGCTTTCCGCCCGCGGTTTCACCCGCTTTGTTTATAACTTAACTTATAATAAGTCTGAGGAGTTTGTCTGTTTGTTTGAACGCGCTAATCTCTGGAACTACTGGTCCGATGTGAAAAATTTTTTCTGTGTTTGATGGTCCATTTATCGAGGCAGGCTATAGGCTATATATCATCACGCTAAGCCCGACAGGAGCGGAGCAATGCGGGTAAAACCGCGGGGCACAGCTAGTCTTCTTTATATTATAAAAATGAATCGCCAAAAGTCATAGTAAATTATAATTTTAGAGAATAAAAAGCTTCTCTTTAATATTCAATAGTAAACGGAACAAAAAATAGAAAAATAATTTTAAGGTCGAGTTGAAAAAACTAAACATGGGTTTTGACAAAACGTTACGCCAAAAAATTCACAATAAATACGTTAGATATCTAAACAAAAGTAGAGTATATCAAAATGGATCCAGCCGTTCCATATTGATGCAATAACCAAGAAAAACGATCATCGGGATTTTATCTTAGAAGAATGACAAGTAGCGATTATTTGATCATAGTTATCGATATCTTATCAAAATATTTCACTGAATATGTATTGAGATAGATTTCTTACTGATTTTGAGTGTCATGTTTGCGTAAGGGTTTCAGATAATAGACTAGCACCTTGCCCTGGCTTCGCTCGTGTTCATCGGAGATAATTAATCTTAAATGTAGTTTTAAAAAACACATTTTAACGATAGACTGAAATAAAAGTAAAATATATTTTTTTAAACAATTTTTTTTTTATTATTCAAAATAATAAGATATCCTTGTTAAGTGTACAAAGTTTTAATTCAATTTGCCTGTTTTTAAGTGGGTCAAAATAGAGTTTTAAAAGAGTCGGTTACATACAAACATACAGGTGAAGCTGATATAAGCGCGTTAAAAATACCCTATTATATTTGGTAAAGATGTTACTTTCTATTTTCTAATAGTAAGGAAATTTTTTATTTTTATAACGATTTTCAATGCGATTTATTCAATACTAAGTCTTACACCAAGACACACTGAATTAAATTGAGTTTAAAACCCGTTAAAATTACGTACTCTCAAAATTTTAGTATTATTTTTGTCTAGATTAGCAGTGTAATTTTACAGAAATCGATTCAGCAGTTTAAACAATACATATAAATTTAGCATATTCAAATAATTATATTCACAAAAATATTATATACCTACATAATGTGTATGCTATTTTTATATGTTAGGTTGCGTAAAGACATAATGTCAAGAGGAAAAAATGCATGTCTTGTTCATCTTTGGAAATATTTTATTGTTTGAGTGTGTTGAAAATATCTTCATCTGAACTACATGTATGTGCTCATATTATTGACTAGCTTCCGCCCGCGGCTTCGCCCGCGCGGTGTTTTGATAATAGGTAGCCTATGTTCTTTCTCGACCGCCTCCTCGGTACAGTGGTTGACGCGTGAGCGTAGAACCGAGGGGTCCTGGGTTCGATTCCCGGTGGAGACGAAAAAAAAAAATGTCTCGGTCTGGCAGGACACAGAAGACTGATCACCTACTTGTCCCTAAAGAAAAATCGATCAGTGAAACAGATGTATGAATAATGCATCTGCCCCCTACCCCACTACGGGGACACGGGACTTCACTTATGTTCTTTCTCAGGGTCTAATGATTGTCTGTGCCAAATTTCATAAAAATCGGTTGAGAGGTTTAAGCGGGAAAGCGTAACAGACAGACAGAGTTACTTTCGCATTTATAATATTATTAGTAGGGATAATACGAATTACGAATAATATCGCTATTGCTATAGTTAACATATTTTTTTTTGACGGATTTTGATATTTAGATAGAGAAGAACCTCGGAGAACGATAGACTATATTTTTTTTTGTCAAAAAACTGTTAAAGAATATATAATATAGGGTCGAATATTAATTGGGATCTTTAAATTACATAAATAATGTTTAAAATTTATTTTTCGTCTGTATGTATGTCTTTATGTTTGTCAGTCAAAATCCAATTCAAATTTTTAACGTAACTTACACGAAAAATGATCGGATTGCTATTGCCGACAGGTGAATCACTACATAGTATAAAACAAAGTCGCTTTCTCTGTCCCTATGTCCCTATGTATGCTTAAGTCTTTAATACTACGGAACGGATTTTGATGCGGTTTTTTTTAAATAGATAGAGTGATTCAAGAGGAAGGTTTAAGTATATAATTTATGTGTATAATTTTAGGTGTATAATTTATTATGTTTTAGTAAAAGCGGGCGAAGCCGCGGGCGGAAAGCTAGTAAGAAATAAAACACACAGTTTTGTTTATAAATAGTTTATTTAAACAATTTTAACATAACTTGGTTATATCCTTAAATTAATCTTATATCATTTCGTAAATCACATCAATTTGTTAATTAATAAATAACAAATAATTCAAACTGACTGGCATAATAATTATTTTCACATGACGCAAAATAACAGTTTCTAACATACACCATGCTTTCTTTGTGAACAAAAATCTTAAAATGAAAAATCCAACAATATTGATGTCAAATTACATCAAGTATTTATCAGCTAGTATCCTTAAAGAAAACAAATTTAAATACCAATTATTTTACAAAATTCATCATGACTATCAGCTTCTTATTCTCAATGGCAAAATCTACAGTCTTCAATTTTCATAACCCCGTACAGCATGTTTATTCGCGTCGTAGAAAAGGTCCCAGAACGCGAGACGGTTCGAGTAAGGCCTGGTACCCAAATGAACCATAGTGTTGATGTTCATATAGTTGAGGCTGTCCTTTGTGACTGCTGGCCAGATGGTAGGGATGAGATCGGAGGTTTCTGGTGTAGGGTTGCTGAAATAGAAGTTATAAGTTGTTATGTGAATTATGTGGTTGGTGTCAGAGGTAAGGGTGAGGTAGAAAAGATGATTTTACGATTTAAGAATGTAAGATTTCTAGGTACTTGGATAACATTGTCCAAAAGAGATAGGTTAGTTCAATGTACTTTTTTTCCTTTGACAGAATTCTTTAAAAAATTCCTGTTATTGAGTATTGAAACTTGGTAAATAGGAAGTATATTAGATAGAATTTTAAGTAGTTTTAGTGTTGATTCGCAAACATAAATAATAATAATTGCTTGAGTTTGAATAATATACCGATTTAGATGAAATTCTGTCATTACACGCTTTATATTAGCTTCACCTGTATGTTTGTAAGTTTGTAACCGACTTCTTTGGGCGCGATTTTGACCCACTTTAAACGGCCAGATTTCGTTCAAACTTTGTAGATTTATTGAGGACCGATGACAATACACTAATTTGATAAAATAAATAATAGTTAAAAAAAATAAGAAACACGCGTTTTATAGAAAACCGAACTAAAAGCGTGTTTTTTAGTTTTTTTAAACTATTATTATTTGACAATATGTCGCTAATTTATCAAACTTTAGTTTATCTATACTAATATTATAAAGCTGAAGAGTTTGTTTTTTTGTTTGAACGCGCTAATCTCAGGAACTACTGGTCCGATTTGAAAAATTATTTCGGTGTTAGATAGACCATTCATCGAGGAAGGCTATAGGCTGTATATCATCACGCTAAGACCAACAGCAGCGGAGCCACGCGGGTGAAACCGCGGAGCGCAGCTAGTACAGAATATAATTGATTTTAAAATACATTATAATCTTACCCGTGCTTAACAAAATTGGTCCACAATTCAGTAATCCTGTCCACGATGAGCTGGTCTTCTTCACTCACGTCCTTATCAAAGATAGTCATATCGAACAGATATCCCAACTCGTCAGCATGATTCGCTCCACCAATAGTGACATTGGCACGCTTCTTCACAAAGTTCCGACCACCGTTGTACGAAAATATGTAGTGGTAGACCTTCTTAGCGTTGCTGTTGACAAATCTTTCCACGCTGCGTTGCACGGGATGGTTGATGGTGAAGTCGGAGTAGAAATTGATCATGTTCCACTTCATTTGCTGGCTGATTGCGTTATCTCCGATGTAGAAACGGCGGACCAGCTGCTCTCGGCCATTCAAGTCTTCTACGTTAAAGATTAAGGGAAGCAATTCGTCGAACGGGTCGTTGGTAGTGAAGTACTCTTCTGGTTTATCCACGTATTGGAGTAGATACTCGTGGTTATTGTAACCGCTCAGTATGGCTATGTTTTTGGCTTTAGCTATTTGTTCTACGTTCACGGGATGGCGCGTTAGGAAGCTCTCGACACCTTCAAACTCTTGTTCCACGCAAGGACGGAATGATAATGATATTTCGTTCGCAGCAGCTATTAATAGTTTCTCGTCTGTCTTCTTCAAAAACGCTAATGCTTCGTCAATACTGTCGGTTTCGAAACCAAGCTGTTTGGCCAGTTTTGACGGTGCAGAACTATCCGAGTCTTTGATGGCCCAACCGCTGTACACAGACCCGCTTTGCAATATAGCCTGGTTGAAAAGTCGCTCGTTGTTCGACAGCAAATGGTATTCAACTGACGCAGCACCAGCGCTTTCTCCGAACACAGTAATCTTATTGATATCACCACCAAACTCTTCGATATTCGCCTTGATCCATTTAAGAGCTAAAACTTGATCTTTCAATCCCTGATTGCCTGGTACGTCTGGCGTGTCCAAGCACATGAAGCCATACGGACCGAGACGGTAATTCAAGGTAACTAGAATGACGTCATTGCGAACTATGTACTTTGGACCATATAAGTATCTGCCAGAGAATCCAAACTCGAAGCCACCGCCATGTATCCAGACGAGTACAGGCAAACGGTGTCGGGAACTGGCCTTGTTAGGAACGTATATGTTCAAGTGCAAGCAGTCTCGTATACCGACGATGGTATTGTTGAATTCCTCGACTTGGGGACATATGGCTGAGTCGTCATACGCCTCGAAGACGTCTTCGAATTGAGGGTGCGGTTGTGCTACCTGGGGAGAATTTTTTATTGTTTTATCGAAGGGGATATACTTTCTTAAATAAATAGTTGTATGGATGTTATTGGTGTCCATGTATACGCAAGTTTTAACGAATATTTCAACTGGAAACAAAATGAAAATCGGTGCAGCGGTTTTTTTTAGTTTATCGCGAGTTTAATATGTAGCGATTTTAATGAATGTGAAATTTATCTTAAAAAACACATCTAGATCCACTGCGTAGTTTTAAAAATCTAAGCAGACATATGGACAGACATACAGTGGGATTCAATAATATAATAATATACTATGCATAACGATAATGCATAATACATGCCACGTAATGATAAATCATATACATATTTGGAAAATTATACACGAGTTTATACATAAATAGATTTAAACTTCATCTCAATATGTTTGTTTTATTCCTGTACTTATTGTAATTAATATGGCAATAATAATTCTCGTCGTGTACATTCTTAGTCCATATAAACATTTTTAGTTACAAACTATTCACAATATACAGGGTGTCCCACCGTTGGTAAACTAAGCTCAAAGGAGGTTATAGATTTGCATACGCTGAGTACGCAAAAAAAATACTTATAAAATTGCAGACGCATTTTTTTTTCAAATAGATGAATTCTTAAAACTCTATGTACACCCCTAACAAGCAGCCCGCCCAACTTTGCCACCAGCACGTGAGCTTTCTTTAAAGATTATGTTTTAATAGACAACTTGCTCACATTAGCGAAGCGGTATATACCGGCTGCGCGAAGTTAGAGAAGAAACCATGGATTTTAAGGAAAAATTTAGCAAAAAATTTTTGACGTAATTTTGTTGTTTAAGTATTTTTTACGGGATCAGTGTATGCAAAACTACAAGTCCCTTCGCGCTTAGTATACCGATAGTGGAACACCCTGTATAAGGGAAAAATAATAAAATAAAACTGCTTAACTAAGATTATTCTTAAGTATTTTAACCTTGATATTTATCTAAAACCGATAGTTACAAATACGTGATCTTTATCGGAGTTGCGAAATCGCATCTAGTTATCTTGTTTCTTATATTTTTTGTGCAAGTTATGTAAAAAAATATAAAGTATATGGTGCAATGGGATAATTTTATTAAATTATATTATTTCCTGTACAAATGATCGATTATGAGAACCGTATTACTTATCTATACTATAGTCGAGCCAATTTAATAGGCAACATTTGACGTCTATCAATTTTATCTTCGAAGAGAGGTAACCTGCTTAAAAACATCGATTAAAGTGAATTAATCGATACGGACTTGAAACATTTGTCAATCGAACTTGAAACACATGTCAATTTTTAAATTAATCCCTGTCCCAGTAATATTCTTTCGTAAATTTAAGGAGCAAAATAAGACAAGTATAATACATAATTAAAAAAACACAACGCATTTATTAATTTACGATGATTTTTATTCACAAGTAATCAATGCATTCGATTCTAGATGTCAGATTTCGATTTTTAGAGTAACGTCTCTGGTACATATTTAAAAAGAAAAAAAGGTTTATTGACACAAAATTGTAGCGACGTCAGTTCTTTAAATTAGAAATTGTTTATTATGTTGAGAATGGTTTATCAGTAAAATGAAATCTTAAAATTACTTGTATCGGTCATGATTACTATAAATATGTAATCGTAATTGAAAAAAGTTAAGCAAATGTGCAATTCTAACAAAACGAAATAGTATATATTATTCTATGTCGTCGTTACTAGGTTACGTTGTTGAATTTTGTTGAACTGTCAAATGTTGCCTATTAAAATGGCTCTACTATAGTAATTGGTAAATCCGTCTTCCTAGTACTAGTATGTATAATTATAGTTAAAAAAACACGCTTTAGGGCTGATTTTTCAATCCTTGGATAAAACTTATTCGTCGAATAATGTATAAAACTTCCATTTTAAAAACGTATTCTAATTGCCCGTATTTGACAGTTTACGTGACATTTTAATATTATCGTGTAATAATTTATTGGACGGATAAGTTTTATCCAAGCATAGAAAAATCGGCCCTTAATAACATAAAGGAACTAATTGTTGTATTGCCATCGATCTTTAGTAAGTGCACAAAGTTTGAATTAAAAGTTAAAACTATCCGTTTCAAGTTAATCAGTCGAATCTTAAGGTATCGGTTACATACGAACATGCAAGTGAAGCTAATAAAAGCGTGTTAAAAATGACTTTATTGCATTAATGTCAATAGCTTAAAACATTAATATCCAGCCATAAAAAAATTGGCTCAAACTCACCCCAAAGGGATTATCCCCATCGACCACAGCGTACGGAATGCCCAGGAACATGGAATAGTCTCCATCATCAGCTCGCAAACCCTTGATCAAGCCCTGCTTAGTGTCGACCAACGGGTCCAAACGGAGCCGCGCCTCCGCAGCAGCAAATAGCAGAAACAGCACGAACGGTAGCATGGTGATGAATGGAAGATGGTCTGGTCGCTACAGATGGGTTGGCGTGATAAGATTAGGTGCAGATTAGAGATGTAGATAGGTATAAGGGCGCTATTCCACGAATAATGTGCGAGGATGGGTAGCGAGGAATGTGTTTGTAAAAACTAATCATATCGCTTCATTTAGTTTGAAGTGTTTAACGTTTGAAGCGATCATATTGGTCACTAGCTGCGCTCCGCCGTCCGCGGTTTCACCTGCGTGGCTCCGCTTCTGTTGGTCTAAGCGTGAGGATATACAGGGTGTCCCACTGTTGGTATACTAAGCTCAAAGGAGGTTATAGTTTTGCATACGCTGAGTACGTAAAAAATAATTAAAAAATTCCAGACACATTTTTTTTTCAAATAGATGAATTCTTAAAACTCTATGTGTACACCCATAACAAGCAACCCGCCCAACTTTGCCACCAGCACGTGAGCTATCGTTTAAGATTATGTTTTCATAGATAAAATGCTCACATTAGCGAAACGGTATATGCCGGCTGCGCGAAGCTAGAGAAGAAAACATGGATTTTC
>CAJQZN010041157.1:45311-58249 GCA_907164685.1 Colias eurytheme | reverse complement strand
AAGCTAGAGAAGAAAACATGGATTTTCAGGAAAAATTTAGCAAAAAAATTTTGACGTAATTTTGTTTAAGTATTTTTTACGTGATCAGTGTATGCAAAACTATAAGTCCCTTCGCGCTTAGTATACCAATAGTGGGACATCCTGTATAGCCAATAGCTTCGATAAATGGGCTATCTAACACCGAAAGAATTTTTCGAATCGGACCAGTAATTCCTAAGATTAGCGCGTTCAAACAAACAAACAAACTTTTCAGCTTTATAATATTAAGGTATAGATTATTGATATTGTCTTCAAGTGGTTCAAGAGCGTGCTCGTTGGATTCGTTTGATAAGATACGATTTTTGCATCGTTGCGAAACTCACACTTGAAAATTTTGGTCATATTTATATTTAACAGACTTGAAAAAATATTCCTTGGTTATTAGTTTAGATAATTATTAAAAAAAATCGCCTTTGAGATGTCAGAAATAAACATTATTTAAGTAGGGCCACTTGGCAAGAATTCAAAAAAAGGAAGAAGGTTCTCAATTCAATTTTATTTTGGTTTGTTTCGTCGCGTCATGGCAATACCGTAACGTCATGCAGCGAGGCGAAGATTTTGGCATTTTGCCAAAGAAGTTTCACTTCTGACACGTGTGCTCGGCACATACGCTCTTTTTTTATTTGACATTTATATCCTACTTCCTACTAATCCTTCCCATATCATAAATGCGAAAGTTTATGAGGATGTATGTGTACCTAGATATGTTTGTTACTCTTTCACGCAAATACTATTGAACCGATTACAATGAAACTTAGCACACATATAGAGGGTAACTTGTATTAACACGTAGAATAAGTTTTATCCCGGAAATCCCACGGGAACGGGAACTATGCGGGTTTTTCTTTGAAAGCGCGGGCGAAGCTGCGGGCGGAAAGCTAGTGTATAATAAATTGATGGTCCAGATGACGCTATATTTAATGACAAACGTCGCATACCGTTAGTGACGCGTCACATGATCGCCTTGACACAGGCTTTTAAGTTATATGTCAATTTTTTATTAATTTATGACAAAAAACATATAATATTATAATATGTATACTAGCTTTCCGCCCGCGCCTTCGCCCGCGTTTTCAAAGAAAAACCCATATAGTTCTCGTTCCCGTGGGATTTTCGGGATAAAACTATCGTATGTGCTAATCCAAGTTACCCTATATATGTGTGCTAAATTTCATTGTAATCGGTTCAGTAGTATTTGCGTGAAAGAGTAACAAACATACCTAGGTATACATACATCCATCCTCACAAACATTCGCATTTATACCTAGTAGGATTTTTTGTCTTTGTTTAAAATAATATTATAAGCAAATATTGATGTTTGTTATTTTTTTTAGGATTAACTAAAAAAACTATTTGACTTTTAAATATTTTTATTATGTAGGTACTTTTAATATTTTTTACCAACAAAAAAATCCCATTTTTTGCGTGTAGCGGATGTTTGTTAAAAACACAGACAACTAATAAAATATTAGGAGAATATATTAAATTGTTTGTTGTGAATCAAAAAATATTTTATTTATAAATTGCGATTACATTTCATTTTTATCTCCAAGCGAAGTCAGAACAAGCGACTTGTATACATATATTGTATACTTTACTAGCGTAGCGGTGCGCCCCGGCTTCGCCCGTGGTACATGTTGACGTTTTCTCTTCATAAGAACCAACCTTGTACTTCAAGGAATATTATAAAAAAAAGAATTAACGAAATCGGTTCAGCCGTTCGGCGCCCGTTCCCCAGTAATGCGCTTACCAACATATTTGGCGATTCATTTTAGGTCCTATGTTTTAATGCTTGGATAAAACTTATCCGTCCAATAATGTATTACACGATAATATTAAAATGTCACGTAAACTGTCAAATACGGGCAATTAGAATACGTTTTTAAAATGGTAGTTTTATACATTATTCGACGAATAAGTTTTAAACAAGGATTGAAAAATAAGCCCTATATTATAAATAATCTTTTGATTGTATTCTTCGATGACAATTTTTAAATTAATATTTTTATACATAATTCATAATAAAAAGGCAGTATAGTAATAAATTTTAATGACCAATTTTAAGATTCAGTGACCCGACCTCAACCTTGGTGTTATGTGATGTCGACATATGAATCTTCGATCACTGTATTTTGATTATTTATGAGATATACAAGGTCGATTGTGTTTTTAAGTTTTTTACCGACTTTATAGATATACTAGCTCTGCTTCGCGGTTTTACCCGCAGTGCTCCGCTCCTGTTGGTCTTAGCGTGATGATATATAGCCTATAGCCTTCCTGGGTAAATGGGCTATCTAACACAGAAAGAATTGTTCAAATCGTACCAGTAGTTCCCAATATTAGCGCGTTCAAACAAACAAACTCTTCAGATTTATAATATTACTTGTATAGATTATTATTGGGTATTTGTATGTTAAATTCGTAAAAATATGCATTCGTTCAATATACAACACGTTCCCTTATAACAAACGGACAAACAATCCACTTATCTGTCTATTCAAATATTATAAAGCTGGTTTGTGTGTTTGTTTACTTGAACGCACAAATCTCAGGAAACACGGGTCTGATTTGAAAAATTATTGCATTGTTAGATAGTCCATTTATCGAGGAAGGATATTGGCTATACAGTATACATATATCATCACGCTAAGACCAATAGGAGCAATGCGAGTAAAACCACGGGGCCCAGCTAATCCCTACTTATTATTATAAATGCGAAAGTAACTCTGTCTGTCTGTTACGCTTTCCCGCTTAAACCTCTCAACCGATTTTGATGAAATTTGGCACAGACAATCTTTAGACCCTGAGAAAGAACATAGGCTACCTTTTATCAAAACACCACGCGGGCGAAAGCTAGTATATAAATAAAGTTAATTAATAATTGGTAAATGAACTCCCGACAACTGTATCAATAATCATTTCATGTGAACTCTATAAATAATTACGTTGAAAAACACTTGTTTGAAATTGTATTTTATGATCTTTAATGTTTTGATGTGAATCATCTATAGGCGGACGATTTCCGCCCGCGGCTTCTCCCGCGGTTTCAAAGAAATTCCCCATAGTTCCCGTTCCCGTGGGATTTCCGGGATAAAATCTATCCTATGTGTTAATCCAAGTTACCCTCTATATGTGTGCTAAATTTGATTGTAATCGGTTCAGTAGTATTTGCGTGAAAGAGTAACAAACATACATACACATACACCCATCCTCACAAACTTTCCCATTTATAATATTAGTAGGATAGGATATAGCGTATATGTCGTGGGCTCTGGCCATATCGTAAATTTGACCATTTCCATAAAATGAGCAAATCTACGATATGGCCACGATACATACATAGATAGATAGATAGATAATTCTTTATGGCACACACACACGATTTACAATAAACACAGAAAAAGACAAATAGATGCAAGTATGTACAAATGGCGGCCTTATCGCTAGGCAGCGATCTCTTCCAGACTACCATTAATATTAACAGGAAAAAACATTTAAAAGAGGTGGGTGAGCAAAAATTATTGCGTTGGGAAAAATAAATTTTAATACAAACATAGTGTTTATGCAGTATTGTGTACGTTGTTTTTCATCTGCCAAGCGTTCCGTGACATATTTTTTTTATAAATACTAGTTGATCCTAGACTTTGTCCTGTCTTCGCGCAAATTGTCAAACCCGTGACGTTTACATGGCCGTTATTTTTTGCATTTTCTTATTTTTTTGTGCAAATTTCTCGAGTTTTTCTTTCATAAGATCCTTCTTCTAACAATAACGAACATATCGTAATAAGAATTATCGAAATCGGTCCAGTCGTTCACGCGAGATGCCTTGACCAAGGGAAATAGGGATTCATTTTTATATATAGACTAGCTTACCGCCAGCGGCTTCGCCCGCTTTGTCTAAAACCTAATAAATTATATACTAAAAGCTTCCTCTTGAATCACGCTACTTATCTATTAAAGAAACCGCATCAAGATCCGTTGCGTATAGTTTTAAAGATTTAAGCATACAAAGGGACACAGGGACAGAGAAAGCGACTTTGTTTTATACTATCTAGTGATATTAATTTCACTTCGGTCAGAACATGACAAAATTTAAATAGGACTAATTGTAAGGCACTAGATTTCAGAAAAAAATGTGTGCGTGTACTAGTGTACACACGTAAGAAGTGAAACTTCTTTATGACCTTATTTTTCAAAAAATAATTTACTATAATATGCAACTTTACAGAAATACGTCGAATCACGCGTGGCCCTACCACATAAGAAAAAGATGGCGCGTAACGGAAAAATGTCACGCGTAACGAAAAAATGTTACACTCAATTCTTTTCCAACCCCGATAAAGAAGTTTCACTTCAATAAACCTCCAAATCAATCGAAAAACAATACTGCCTAATTGAGAACATCCTCCTTTTTTTGAAGTCGGTTTACAATATAAAGTACTAACCTTTTGATATTCTATAAACACATTTAGTGCACATCACACATCTTTCTTTCGCGAGAAACAAAATTGAATTACATTGAAGTTCATTCTACTTGTACTTTAATTAAAATAAAAACAATTAAAATTAAAAACAATAATCGTATAGAAAAGTCACATCTATACAAATAAATAAAATTGGCGTGTCTGTCTTTAATATTGTAATAACCTATTTTACTAAACACATATTGACGTATACACAGTGCATATTTCAATTTTTTTTGTACAAGTTCTGTTTGTTTGTTACGACTGATCTCTTGAACGGCTATACCGATTTTAGCGCAACTCTCACTGGCAGATCGCTGATGTAATAAGGAGTAACTTGCTGTTTTTTTTTAATTACGCGGGACCGATGTCGCGGGCAGACACAAAATTAAAAAAAAATCTAATCTTTGTCTCTCTTTCTGGTAGTGGAACTATTTTTTGAAGTTAGTACATTTTCGTACAAGAAAAACAATGTATGAATTTTCGAAATGTCGAATGTCTTGAAATCAAAGGAAAAAATTACTAAACACAAAATATATTTTTCAAAAATATGTGTAGCCTATAGCCTTCTTCGATAAGTGGGCTATCTAACAACTAAACAATTTTTCAAATCGGAACAGTAGTTCCTGCGATTAGCGTGTTCGTACATACAAACAAACAAACTCTTCAGCTTTATGATATTACTAGCGGTCCGTCCCGGTATCGCCCGTGGTACCTACATGTTTAAACTATCCTATCTCTCAAGTTGGATCGAACTGCACATGGTGTGCGAATTTTATTACAATCGGTTAAGTGGTTTAGGAGTCCATTGAGGACAAACATTGTGACACGAGATTTATATATATTAAGATAAGAAGATTGTAGAAACATAATATCACTTTTTCTCTTCCAGTAATGTCCAAATTCGCGGTCCGTGTGGACGCGGCAGTATCTGCTCTTGGTGGAGGCGGTGGCGGTGGACTTGATGAGAACGACTTTATAGACGCATCTCGACTTGTGTATGACGCTGTGCGTGAGATACGAAGGGCTGTGCTGATGAATCGGGTGAGTGAGGGGTTGGAAGGGGTTACTGGGGTTGGAAGGGGTTACTGGGGTTGGAAAGGGGTCAGGGGAGTTGGGAGGCGTTTGATATTTAGGATGCTGAGCGAAGTAATGACATGATTTCGTTGGTAGACCTAATTGTAGGGGATACAGTGATTTTATTTAATATCCAATACTAGCTGCGCTCCGCGGTTTCACCCGCGTGGCTCCGCTCCTGTTGGTCTTAGCGTGATGATATATAGCCTACAGCCTTCCTCGATGAATGGGCTATCTAACATAGAAATAATTTTTTAAATCGGACCAGTAGTTCCTGAGATTAGCGCGTTCAAACAAACAAACTCTTCAGCTTTATAATATTAGTATAGATTAATAATTTACTTAACACTTGTTTAATGCAATCCAAATAAATATAGAAACGTCAATGGCCTTTAGAAAAGACATCGTTAAGTCAATACAGTTTTCTTTATTTGACCTGAATGTTTCAATAAATTTTAATACATCTATACTATACTAATATTATAATACATATATACTAATATTATAGCGCTAATATCGGGAACCACTGGTCCGATTTGAAAAATTATTTCGGTGTTAGATAGCCCATTTATCGAGGAAGGCTATAGGCTATATATCATCACGCTAAGACCAACAGGAGCGGAGCCACGGGGGTGAAACCGCGCGGGGCAGCTAGTTATTGATAAAAAATATGTGAATTCATTTACTACAGGATCGATTTTGGAAACTATTTGGAAATTTAAAAAAAACATTGCTTTATATTTGGTAATATTTCGCTTTGTATCCCGGACGATGCTGTATCGATTAGTATAATATACTAGCTTTCTGCCCGCGGCTTCGCCCGCTTTGTCTAAAACATAATAAATTATATACTAAAACCTTCCTCTTGAATCACTCTATCTATTAAAAAAAACCGCATCAAAATCCGTTGCATAGTTTTAAAGATTTAAGCATACATAGGGACATAGGGACAGAGAAAGTGACTTTGTTTTATACTATGTAGTGAAGAACGATTGGTCAATACAAATGAATAATTATAGGACGAAGAAGATTTAGACCCGGAGGACGTGGAACTCGACGAACAATACACGCTAGAGACGAGGAGCAAATGTGAGAGATGCGATAAACATTAGGGTCTTGTCTTGCGTTCCGCTTTGTTTGCATGCGGTTGTTGATGTTGGATTTGTAGAGTTAGGAAGATATAGACGCGGTTGAGAATAAATTTCTGATCTCTATTTACCATTATTTAAGTGAAATATTGGTAAATAAGTTTTTTTTTTTATTTTTTGGTATCCAGTCTCGAAGGACCAGATTTTGATTTAATTTGCTGTTGCTATTATTTCTTAATTCTGCGTTAGTTATAATTTGTAATAAAAAAGAGCGTGTGTGCCGAGCACATGTGTCAGAAGTGAAACTTCTTTGGCAAGATTCACTTCCATAACTGATTTGTTCTGTTTTCGGAAATATTTTGATGAGTTTTTTTTTTTAGATTTTATTTATAACTCTTAATCCAATGTTTACTGCTTAATGTTCATCGTGTATGGTCATATATCTGTTTTTTATAGGTTAACATGTCGAATGTCTCAGGGTTTCGTTTTTGCATGATATATTTTTGTTTGTCCGTTCGTTTTTGCGTCGCTGTCGATATTTATTTCATTTGTGTTGTCTTTTATGTTTTTTATCATTGCATTGATCCGAATTTTTTAATGTCTTGATGAAAATATTATCGAGATTATTTTATTGTATTGTTCTATGACAATTGAAAATTTGGGTCGTTATTTTCATTTCATTTATTTTGTTTTATATTATGGTGCGGTTATTGTGATAATTCTTAAATGAATATCGTCATAACAAATTATTTGCTAATACCAAGACAGTCTTTCCGTTCCGGGTGATTTCAAAGAAAAATTATATCATATCGAATACACTTATGTAATCTTTTATAACTCTATGTCAAAAAATGTACACGGAAAAACTTTTTATAAATTTTTGTTCATAGTTATATTTGCATATAATAAAAATAATAAGGAAAAGAGGTACTTATGTTACAACTGTTGATGGGTCTTTGCATAATAATAAACAGGCAAATAAACACATCTGTCAATTATCCATCAACAAATATAAAGGTTAAAAAAATCGCGTTTAAAAAGAACTGTCACAATACACACACTATAATAGAGCATGCTTGCACGCTGTGTACAGACGAGCGACGATCTCGACACGGACACGGAGTTCGAGCCCGTCGAGGACATGACTATGGAGACGCGGAGTCGATGTGAGTATAGGGGTCATGGGGGTTGGGAGTTATGGGTTGGTGACCCCTGATGGCTATTGGCTAGTGTGATTAACCCCTTTTTGATAAAAAAAGCGTATATGCCGAGTACACGTGTCAGAAATGAAACTTCTTCGGCCAGATTAAAAAATACCAAAATCTTTCCCTTACTCCATGACGTGACGGTATTGCCATGACGCGATTTTGAAATTTTAGGCTTAACGCGCCTAAAAAAGTTTCACTGCAAGAATATTGTTTGTGAAACCCATCATCTACCTTATAGAATGTTATTCATATCATAAAGAGGCTAAACACATAGTCAATATGGGAACAAAATTGGGGTTCATTTATCATTTACATTATATATTTTGACTTGCTTTTTTCGTTTTTTAATATTTGTGTTGTTAAGCATGTTTGTAAAATAGATTTAAATATAGATTAATGTTGAATGCATGAAAATTAAATCGATTTTGCTTGTTTATAATATAATTATTTTATTCATTTAAATTTCAAATAACTAGTAATAAATATATGTAATCAAGCCCTTGGATAGGAATCGAACTCACACCTTGAAGAAATTTAATCAAACAACCTTTTTTTTCTTACCTATCTTGTCATTTTTAAACAAATCTTAAACAAAATTATCCTTTTAAATTGTTAACTCGATCGTTATTATCAATGGAAGTAAGTATTTTTATATACAGTAATGAAAATGACTATAAGTCGATTATATCGTATGTTTGTCTGTTTGTACAGCGAGCGCTCACACGGGTGAGCACGGCGTGGATGAGTATCCTGACATCAGCGGAATTACTAACGCTAGGGTAAGTTTATTCTCATATTTCTCTTTTTGCTATAATATACCAATTTAATATGCCGTTGTTATAACATTTACAAGATTGCTTTCACAAGAGGTTCAAAATATTGCCATAAAATAACCAATTTTTATGAAGTAGTAAGTGATCATTGGCCACATGACGGATTTTATTAGCTACATTCATTTCATTACATTGGTTGTTGAACCTGCCCAATTATTGATAGTATTGGATTCCTCCATAAATAATAATTTCTTACCTGTTTCTTAATAGCTTTACCTCTCGAACATTTAATTTCTTGCTTTAAGAATTTGCACGTAACACGACATTAAATTAATAGTTAGTAAAAAAATCATTTGTCAACCTTATACACAATTACCGTATCAACAATAAATTCTTGCATCATCTTTAATCATACATACAATAATTTATCATATTAATACATACTTGTATTTCATTACTATTATCATATTTTAACAAAACATTCTCATTACAGGAAGCGATGCGCAAGATGACAGAAGAGGACAAGCGCAAGATCCTCCAGCAAGTGGAGTTGTTCCGACGCGAGAAGATGACGTTCGATAACGAGGTGGCCAAGTGGGATGACGCGGGCAACGATATCATCATGTTAGCTAAACATATGTGCATGATCATGCTCGAAATGACGGATTTCACCAGGTTAGTCTTTAACAAGATGACATATAAAAACGGCTCGACGGATAATGATGAAGTTTTAGTCGGTAGAAATACGACAAAACCCATGGATCCTGCCCTGGAGACTGGTATATATGCAAGATTACCCCAATAGAAGAAAA
Organism: Colias eurytheme; assembly: GCA_907164685.1. Taxonomy (NCBI): domain Eukaryota; kingdom Metazoa; phylum Arthropoda; class Insecta; order Lepidoptera; family Pieridae; genus Colias; species Colias eurytheme. Next base: position 48,789 of record CAJQZN010041157.1, on the reverse strand, counting down.
AGGTTGGTGTAGAAGGTAATTTTCATATATAGACGATGTGGTTGTGTAGTTTGGTACAGAAAGTATGGTGTGTGTAGTAAATAAGATGACGTTCGACAATGAGTCGGTAGAAATACGACAAAACCCATGGATCCTGCCCCGGAGACTGGTATTTATGCAAGATTACCCCAATAGAAGAAAAAGGTTGGTGTAGAAGGTAATTTTCATATATAGACGATGTGGTTGTGTAGTTTGGTACAGAAAGTATGGTGTGTGTAGTAAATAAGATGACGTTCGACAATGAGGTGGCCAAGTGGGATGACGCGGGCAACGATATCATCATGTTGGCGAAGCACCGAGATGACGGATTTCACTAGGTTCGTTTAGCATGTAGTTTTTAGACAGTTTTCATATTTAGACGATGTTATTGTGTAGTATAGTTTGTTATATAATATGGGTGAGTATACCTCGTTATGTTGCACTGTACTATTGAGTGTAAGCAAGTGTACACTTGGCCGTGGCGTAGATCAAAAAAACTCAAACTCAAAACTTCACAATAGATAATATAAATATTAAATATACATAAGTTTTACATTGGCTTGGTACTGACATCAAACCTATTTAGTAAAAAGCACATCTAAATAATGTGTAGTAATTAATAATATCAAATCTTTTTTATTTTTTACTTTTCCGTTTTTGAAGTGGGTTTTTTTAACGTACATGGTTATTTTTATTGGTCTTATCGCTGATTTCTCTGATTATTTACTTACTGTATTATTTATCTACCTTTCTTGCAGGGGTCGTGGTCCGTTGAAGACAACAATGGATGTTATCAACGCAGCGAAGAAAATCTCCGAGGCCGGTACGAAGTTGGACAAATTGACGAGAGAAATCGCTGAACAGGTTAAATATAACACGGATTTAGAAATTAAAGATTTTAACGGATTTTAAACGTGATTTATTCATTATTAGCTTACCGCCCGCGGCTTCGCCCGCTTTGTCTTAAACCTAATAAATTATATACTAAAATCTTCCTCATATTTTACTCTATCTATTAAAAAAACCGCATCAAAATCCGTTGCGTAGTTTGAAAGATTTAAGCATACAAAGGGACATAAGGATTAAGGACAGAGAAAGCGACTTTGTTTTATACTATGTAGTGATATTATTTAACGTAAGTTGAAATCTTTAATTTCTAATTGTATAATATTTGCGTGAAATCAAAACACTTGAAAATACTATAATATGGATTATTTACAAGTGTAATTAAATAGTACTTTTTCTAAATCCCATTTTTTTACATCATTTTTTAATTTTGTTCTGCTTCTTTTTATTTATTAGACGCATTATTAAAATTATATCTAGTCAATAGACAACTTATTCTAAATCTATATGTTTGTCTGTCTGTCCATAGGTGCCTAGAAACGTTTACCAATCAACTTACATATTACCATAACTATCTATTAGTAGTATTCTATAAATCTATATTTAGGCACGTTGAGAATAAAACTTCAAGGTCGCGTCATGGCAATACCGTCACGTCATGGAGTACGGCGACGTTTTTTTATCTTTGAATCTTTTGATTCTTAACATGATTAACCTAATGTGTTACTTAATATTATTACTTTATGTATCTAATGGTCCACTAACTATAAACATATTTTGTTTGTCTGTCTGTCCATCAGTGCCCGGAATCGTCGACGAAACAAGATCTCCTAGCGTACCTCCAACGTATAGCGCTGTACTGCCATCAGATACAGATCACGAGCAAAGTGAAGGCGGACGTGCAAAATATATCCGGCGAGCTTATTGTTAGCGGGGTGAGTTGTTTTAATTTCATTTATTTGTCACCAAAACAAAAATACGAACATTAAGAAAGAGAAAAAAAAAAAATGTGTGCGTGTACTAGTGTACACACGTAAGAAGTGAAACTTCTTTATGACCTTATTTTTCAAAAAAATAATTTACTATATGCAACTTTTCAGAAATACGTCGAATCACGCGTGGTAGGGATAAGAAAAAGATGGCGCGTAACGGAAAAATGGCACACGTAACGAAAAAATGTTACACTAAATTTTTTTCCAACCCCGATAAAGAAGTTTCACTTCAATATTATATTAATAGTACAAAAGTTGACATCAACTTCCTTAGTTTGTTTGCATATAAAAACGTTTTACATAAAAATTATACTGATAAGAATAATGTTTTCTGATTAGAATTTACACTACGATTAGAAGCTATAATTTGATACAACTCAAAAACGCATGTTGTATTTGCCTGTAATTGGATCTACATCTTGCTATGCATGCTAATTATGTCACATACTCAAAATATAAATATAAGATGTACATCTGTTGGCAAATCAAATAAATAAAATAAATAAATAAATACAAATTTTAAATTAACACCATAATTTAAAATGAAAAAAAAAAAAAGGTTCCCACGTTAGCAAAACTTAGGTACAGGTAATGTTTCTGTAACACTTGTTTTCAGTGACGACCTGTAATGCAGAAAGCATCTTTACATAATATGTATATTAAAATCGTAGGAAAGTCAAAACTGTACATTGAATATTTTTTCGAGAGAATACTTGGTGATCTACAATCGATATCGAAGCCAAAAATATAGTTTTTATAGAATTTCTGTCTGTTTGTCTGTATGTATGTATAGGCTAAAAAGTAATGCATGGATTTACTTCAAATTTGGTACAGATATAGCTTGAGACCCGAGAAAGAATATAGGATAGATATTTATCCCGGAAATCCCCTGGGAACGGAAACGACGCGGGTTTTTCTTTGACTACGCGGGCGGAAAGCTAGTGTGTAACTATTATTACACCGAATTGTTTAAAATGTGTTTCCATTATCTTATTATTTAACTATTTCACAGCTGGACAGCGCCACATCACTGATACAAGCTGCCAAGAATCTGATGAACGCCGTAGTGCTAACAGTGAAGGCGTCATACGTGGCCTCCACTAAATACACGAGACAGGGAACTATAGCGGTGAGTTTGGTGTTAAATATAATTCTACTAGCGGTCCGCCCCGGCTTCGCCCGTGGTACCTACATGTTTAAACTATCCTATCTCTCAAGTTGGATCGAACTGCACATGGTGTGCGAATTATATATATAAAACTCAAAGGTGACTGATATAGTGATCTATCAACGCACAGCCCAAACCACTGGACGTATCGGGCTGAAATTTGGCATGCAGGTAGATGTCATAACGTAGGCGTCCCCTAAGAAAGGATTTTAGAAAATTCATCCCCTAAAGGAGTAAAATAGGGGATGAAAACTTATACCATGAAAATTTATCTTTTCCACGCAAGCGAAGCTGCGGGCAACAGCTAGTTAAATATAATTCCATAATAAAATAAATAATAAAAAAAAACACAAAAATTGGAAATGACTATATTTCTGGTGTAGTGAAGCGTGTGGGAGCTATTGTAGTGCGTGTGTAAGCGTGTGGGAGCTATTGTAGTGCGTGTGTAAGCGTG
>CAJQZN010041157.1:7974-45301 GCA_907164685.1 Colias eurytheme | reverse complement strand
GCGTGTGTAAGCGTGTGGGAGCTATTGTAGTGCGTGTGTAAGCGTGTAGTGTAATTTATTTTGATGGGTGTAATTTATTTGAAGTGTGTGAAAATTAAAGGTAGTGAATTTGGACATAAGATAATAATATGATTAGGTAATATAAAAGGTATTCGAATTTATCAAAAGCAAGGCAAGCATATAGTATTTAAATCGTTTAAATCAAGCCATTAATTTATGCATGTGCAAACCAGATATATAAAAGACTCTCAACAAAATATGTACTACTTAATACAAAAAGTTTCATCGAAATCGGTCCATCAGTTTTTGTGTCATGAAGGAATATATTTAGTCCATATACAGCTTAGCTTACAACGCCTATACAGCTAATATTATATTTATACCCCGCTTGCCGGCGATGCAGAACAACTATGTAAGTGCTAGATGAATGGGATAGCATAAGTTATTACTTACTTTAACTTAGCTAAGTTGTAGTCACTTAAGTTATTATCGCTTCCCTGGAACAGTGGTGAATGCGTGAGCGTACATCACATTTTTATGTTTTTCTTTTATTTAAACATTAAAAAGCTTGGTTAGTTATTAATGCACTATAGCTTATAATAGACTACAGGCCCGTGTTGAAAAAATTATGGGTCATTTGACCCACCAGGTGACCTATGTAGAACGATATAAGAGCATAAAATAATAAAATTCAGCACTATGACGTCACTTGTAAGCTGTCCACCTGAGTGCAGATGAGAATTCGAAGGTTCAGGTAGAGATTTTCTCCCCTTGTCTCCATGATTTTTGTACGGCGTTGCGGAATAATTGATTAAAAGTAGTATAGAAATAGTATGACACAGATGCCGTACAAAATCAAATGACCAAATTTACCCCGGCAACTGTCGAAAAATAAAAATAAATTCTGACTTTGTGGACCACCATTTTTGTACGGCATCTGTGTCATACTATTTCTATACTGCTTTTAAGCCATTATTCCGCAACGCCGTACAAAAATCATGGAGACAAGGGGAGAAAATCTCTACCTGAACTTTCGAATTCTCATCTGCACTCAGGTGGACAGCTTACGAGTGACGTCATAGTGCTGAATCTTATTATTTTATGCTCTTTTATCATTCTAGATAGGTCAGGTGGTGGGTCAAATGACCCATAATTTTTTCAACATGGGCCTGTAGTCTATAATATATATATTTTTATTTATTTGTTCTAAATAGCTCGCATCAAGCTAGAAAAAAGTTTTGAAGTGAAACTTCTTTATTCGCGTTGAGAGTAAAATTTCGAGGTCGCGTCATGGCTATACCGACTATATGAACGGTAAATTTGAATCTTGCCAAAGAAGTTTCACTTCTGACACAGGTGCTCGGTACACAGTTTTTAGTTTCTATTTATAAATTTCAATATTGATGAATGATCTGTCTTCTGTTTCTTATTTTTTACAATCCCAGTAAAATTTGGGATCAAAAAAGTAACAAGCTTTTTTTAAGTTTTGTATTAATATGTGTGCTGAATTATTATGTTTTATACTTTCTTTCGAAATTGTTGTTTTTTACTGTAGATGTCTTATTGAATATTTTTTTTTTCCACCAGTCGCCGATAGTAGTATGGCGTATGAAAGCGCCGGAAAAGAAGCCGTTGATCCGTCCGGAAAAACCGGAGGAGGTTAGGGCTAAAGTACGTCGCGGAAGTCAGAAGAAACAGCCGAGCCCTGTACACGCGTTGGCTGAGTTCCAGAGCCCCGCTGAAAGCGTTTAGACTAGGCGGATGATTGAATGTCTGGGAGCGTGGAGACTAGGCGGATGAATGAATGTCTTGGCTTAATAGCCCGAGCGTGTAGACTAGGCAGATGACTAAATATCTTGTCTTAATATCTGAGAGCGTGTAGATTAGGCAATTAGTGTAATTGTCGCAGTCATCTGGTTGAATCTGCTATTTGATTGAAAGTCTAGCGCGTTGGTTTAATGACGACATTCAATTGAACCCCTAGGCCGAACAACGAACCTTATCTAACCCACCCCCTTATCAACTACTATGCTAAATGACGTTCAGTCAATACGTTTAACAACTTGACGAGTTGCCCTTTAGTCATTCAATGAATGCGCTAGTCATTCAATCAAATAGCAGATTAAACCAGATGACTGCGACATCAATAACCGCTTTGTATCGACATTATATTACTTATTTAATATATTATATTATTATGAATATTGTAATTCGTATTTATTCAAAATTGCCGAGTTTGTGAAAATATTGACAATTTTATCAATACAATAAAATGAGCCAAATTTTTTCTAGGTAATTTATTGTAACTTAGTTTAAGATATAGCTGTTCTGACTATGGCATTGATTTTCATTTTTAACCGACTTCAAAAAAAAGGAGGAGGTTATCAATTCGGCCGGTATGTTTTTTTTTTTATGTACGTACACCGATTACTCCGTGGTTTCTGAACCGATTTACGTGAATCTTTTTTTTGCGATGCGATTTCGATGCGGGATGGTGTCGAATTGGTCCCGTAATAATTTTATTCGGATAGGCCCAGTAGTTTTTATTTTATGAGCATTTTTGTCTGTATTTGTAAATGTTGCAAGTGCAAGTTTGAAGTCGGTTGTTTTTAACGCAGTTATTGACTTGTTATTTAATAACACTATTAATATATGTGCCATTGATGAGTACAAATTATGTTAGCTTTCCGCCCGCGGCTTCCCCCGCTAAAAGAAAAACCCGCATAGTTCCAGTTCCCGTGAGATTTCCGGGATAAAACTTATCCTATGTGTCAATCCAAGTCACCCTCTATATGTATGCTAAATTTCATTGTAATCGGCTCAGTAGTATTTGCCTGAAAGAGTAACAAACACACACACACACACATCCTTACAAACTTTCGCTTTTATAATATTAGTAGGATCTTATCCAAAATTACAATGAACGAAGTCAGAACAGCTAAATAGGTGTTTAATAAAATTTTCATTAGATTAGCATAGCTTGTAGTTGTAGTTCGTTTTTATATCGACTTATATGACAAAAGTATTATATTGACAATTATAATTATTAAAGTACTTGAAAACAATACAAAAAAAATTGTTTTATTTAAGTTTTTTTTTGGAGTGAAACTTCTTTATCGGGGTTGGAAAAAAATTTAGTGAACATTTTTTCGTTGCGCGTGACATTTTTCCGTTACGCGCCATCTTTTTCTTATCCCTACCACGCGTGATACGACGTATTTCTGTAAAGTTGCATATAGTAAATTATTTTTTGAAAAATAAGGTCATAAAGAAGTTTCACTTCTTACGTGTGTACACTAGTACACGTACACATTTTTTTAAGTTTTTTTTTCTCAATAATATGCTATTGATATTTGATGTGAAATCAAAATATACTGTCTTACCAAAAAAACTTTAAACAGGGTTTAACTTTGCGGGTTATCTTTAATCTGGTTTTATCGTATTTCACATAGACAACTATTAAAGTGACAGATCCCTGGTTTAAAGTTAGACTGTGTTTAAATTGTTTTGTGGTAAGACAAATAATGTTGTATTCGTAGCAGTCTAAGGGTGTTTTTTCACCAATAATGTGCGAGGAATGTGTTTGTGAATAACCAATCATATCGCTTCATTTAGTTTGAAGTGATACTATTGGTTATTTAAAAACACATTCTCGCACATTATTGGTCGAAAAGCATCCTAAATGAATTTGCTTGCCTATTTGCGATTATATAAGTGTCTAATTAGTATTAGAACACATATAACGGAATATTAGTACATATTTTTTAATTATTATGATTTTTTGCATACACATAATGTTAAGTAAAGATATGTATTCACTAAAATATATTACTGTATTCGATTGTTTCTTTGCAATTAAATATATTATTATTGACACTGAGAAACGATAACATTTATTACCAACACATTTTGCGATTCATTTTTATTCGAAATTTAACGGAGGCTATGTTAAATATTAGTTTGAATGTAATAAGAATGTACTGCGATTCTACACAGCTACCTAATTGATGTAGGTAGTTGATAACAAATCGCAGCAAGTCAACGACTATTAGCAAATTGAAGGTAGTTGGGTCGAACGTCGTATAAACAACGTCCGAGCCCCTAGGAACGATTCGTAAGAATGAGTCAAAAGAAAGCGGCTTTTTTATAGTATTCGACAGCTAAGCATGTTCAGACATGAAAAAATGACAACTACAAGGCTTATTACACTACCCGATATGAAGGGCCCTGCATCTAGGGTGGGCGTGTTCCCTAGTTAGTGTGGCGCTTATTACACTTCTCTGCGAATTGGGCCCTAACTCAGTTTATACGCGAATGTCTAGAGAGATAAACGTATTGTTGCATTTTACATTATGCCGCCGTCAGTATCGAAACTTCAAAAAGTTGCTGTAGCAGTGGCAACCGTTGACGCAATAACAAGTATTAAAAAAAGAAGAGAAAGATCTGGGTGAAAGAGTATTTGCGGTTACGTGAAAAGCTTTCAAATATGCAAATACTAAGCGTGCTTGAACCGGGAGTTTTAATGAATTAATTAGAGTAGGTGCAGAACAATTTGAACACTTGTTGAGTTTTAAAACAATTAAATAAACAATTGATTTAAACAATTTATTTATTTGTTAACATGGCGGTGTGATCACAAACATTTGGAACTTCCCTTTTAAGTTATATAAACCTGTAGTAGGGAAGTTTGGTGACACCTTACATACAAAAGCAGCCACTCCACGCACTAGTCGCGCGGCAACTGAGCTCCCTAACCGCCCTTAACGTTATTACATTACCCAATCTGCAGGGCGCTTAGGGAGCTAGGCAGATCGGGCAGACCCGATCGCCCTAAATCGGGACACTAACTCCCTAAGTCTTATTACACCACTCTTAGTTAGGGTTAGGGTCCCTAAAAATTGGGTGGTCTAATAAGCCTTTTAATTGACAACTACTAACATTATAGATAATTTATATACAAATATGCCTATATATCACTTGCCTATCAAAAAGTGCTCATAAGTTCATAACATTTTTTTTAATACGTACTCAGATAGGTTGAGTTCGATCTTATTTATTTCGTTTTCGTATCCTATACTAGTAGTTTATGCAATTATTGGCAGCTCATATTTAGCATTATATTATTATTAAGTAAAATACAATTTAAAAGTTAATAACGTTTATATTGAAACATTTAGAAATTCAAGATGATTTTAACGCATTTTATACGCGATTTATTCATATTATTATCCCGACGTGTGCAGCGAGCATGGTCACAGTTGAGGACTAGTAAAAATAATAAATCGCGTTTAAACCTGTTAAAATTTTTAATTTTTAAATATTAGGTATATCGAACATTGTCAAAGTATGAAATAATAAAATTGTAGAAATATACTGCTTTAATCATTCATAATGTTATATTGTTTCCTGATTATATTAAATCAATTTTGTAGCCATTGTAGTATTGAAATAAATTATATCTAAAATAATACGTTTTTTATTTGTGTACCACTGACCACACCTACCTTTTCCGATTCCTCATCTATACCAATAACAGATTTGGAGAGTCTGTTTGTAATGTTCAAATAATTAACATGCATATGGAATGGATATGTAGGTAGTATACACGGTACTTATTATACCAAAATAGTAATTTTTACAATATCTGTGACTGTCTGTCTGTTTGTTAATCTAATCTCTGGAATCTGGCTCAGGAACGGCTGGACCAATTTTGACAGGACTTTCACTGGAATATAGCTGATGTTTTAAGGAGTAACTTGCGCTATTTTTATTCTGATTTATTTTGATATATGTATTTCTGAAAAAAAAATCATTTACGCGTGTGAATCCGCGGGACGTACCTAGTAGAAAAGAATGATAAACACAATTAACACAGAATACAATAATTAAAACAATACAAGAACAATAATAAATGCACTTTTTGAAAACTAGGAGCTTAATTGTGACTACAGACTGGTTTTTAACTTATTTAATTTAATTTATGTGCTAGATAATTAAAAATTAAAAAATAAATCAACGCTGTCCGCTGGTCTGTCGTCCTTTCCATAATGAATAGAACAAAGACTTACAAATGTTACGACAGTACAAAGCTTCATTTAAAAATAATTTATTGCATTATAGCCAACTAAAGGTTCGCCCCGGCTTCGCCCGTGGTACATATTTAGCAATAAAAGGTAGCCTATGTCCTTTCTCGTGTATCAAAATATCTCCATACCAAATTTCATGCAAATTGGTTCAGTAGTTTAGGCGTGATTGAGTAACAGACAGACAGACAGTTACTTTCGCATTTATAATATTAAGTATGGATAGTCTTAGAACAAATGTTATTACTTATGATGTTAGCTATCTTGTCCTGCGAGGTTGCTGGTGTTTTACAATTAATAACCCTGTATAAATAATTCAATTTACATTTTTTCTTTGCTTTTTTATCTTAGTTTTCCTGTCAGGTTTCTTGTTTGTAGTACTTATAAAACGTGTGAGACGTGTACTTTGGTTTTGCCAAACTTTGTAAGTTTACATAAGTAATATGTAAATGTAGGTATCTCATGTATATTATAATGCCAAAGAGATGGAGAAAAGATTTAAAAGTTTCTAGAAAGCGGGCGATTCGTCATGACAACATGCTGATATAACGTGTCTAACATGATGAATAATTATATTTTTTCACACCTCTCTGTACCATGTTTTTATCATTTTTTTTAATATTCTTAACTAGGTTATAGTACTTATATGTATTTTTTCAATGATGAATAATAACGAATAAAACATTTTATTATATGTATTTGGGAATTGGGATACAAATCATCAATAGAAATGGGGTTGAAAAGAAAAAAAACAACAAACAATTAATTCATTTATTGATACTAGCTCAAATAAAACTTAACAAAGGTATCACTTGTATCACATAAAATGAGGTATGAACAAAAACTTAGAGGACAAAAGATACACATAGAAAAAATATCATTTTTGCAGTTTTCCTTCAAAATGGATGCTTATAAAACTTGCTTTTTTCCTTCACAAATATTTCTTGCTTAAAATTTAAAGGTTTCAAGAATTAATACAGTAAAAAAATGTTTTAAAAAAATGCAAAAAGAAATACCAACTTATTTTAAATATGCTTTAGTATCTTACATAAATCAAAAAAGAGACTAAAGTTAATGGTTTTAAAATTAAAATGTCTTTTAGCAATGGTCTAGTTAACTCGAATCTTTTTAGGTATCGGAGATTCTATATCTTCAGACTGTCGTTTAAAAGATACCCTGTTATTATTGTCTTCTTTGCTTTTCTTTCCTTTACCTTTTCCTTTATCTTTCGAATAATATTCCTCCAATTTATGACTATTTTCACCAGAAAGAGGTTCTAGAACAATAGATTCATCTAATTCTCTATTTTTTGGCGGCGAATTTTCGTAATTTTGACTACATTCATATTCTTGACTTTCAGCCTCATTCTCTATACTTTTATTCTCTGTACTTTCTATACCTTCTTTCTTTTCATTCTCGACTTCTTTGCTTTCATTCTCGTCGTCTTTCCGTTCATTCTGGTTTTCTTTGCTTTCTTTTTCCGTATCACTTTCGTCGTCTGAATGAATTATGTTCCTTTTTGGTTTTGATTTTGAACTGCCAGCTGCAAAATTAGCATTATAGATACTTTAATACATTTTAGAACATAAAAAATTGTTGTTTTTTTTTGTGTTATTAACTTATTATTTTATAACTATTATTACCACCTTTTTATATTTGGAAAATTAATTAAACGTTCACGGCTTTGCTCGAGTAGTCATAAAAAAGCCCATATATTTCCCGTTCCTGCGGAATTTCAGGGATTAAACCTATGTCCTATCTAGGCCTCAAACTATATTTGTTACATGTTTTAACCAAATCGGTTCAAGGGTTTTGGCGTGAAGAAGTGATAGACACTTGCCGCGTCTGTCTCGATGTATGCTTAAAATTAAATCTTTTAAAACTACACAAGGTTTTCGTGCATAACGTATTCGGTTTTACACAAAGCGGGCGAAGCCGCGGGCGGTAAGCTAGTTTACAATTAGTAGTACTTACTTACCAATTTCGCCATCATCACATGGTTTTGTTTGATTTGTTATAAAGAAGTTAGTGATCGGTTTCTGCCATTTGGGAGTTTCTCTTGGACACACGGGGTTGCCACCTGAATAATTTCTGGATGATTTCTCGCCGCCTGCAATTAATGAATAAAAGTTTTAATTAATTATTGTAGACCATAAAATATGTAGCTGCCGTAGTTCACACATGTGTAGTTTGAAATTGGTGTAGGACGCGGGTTTCGAATCCCGTCTCGTGAACAATATTTTCATTCTTTAAATATTTATCCTTTGTAAAGCATTTGAGTGGTATAACACTAGAAATTTAATATGTAGCTTTCTAATGGTTTCTTATAAGTGTCTTGCAGTTAAAAGATCTCGCAGCTTCAGAGACAAAGGAAAACCCGCATAGTTCCTGTTCCTTTGGGATTTTCAGGATAAAAATCCTATGTGTTATCCATGTTACCCTCTATGTGTCTGCCAAATTTCATGAAAATCAGTTTTACAGTTTTTGCATGAAGGAGTAACAAACATACAAACTTTTGCATTTATAATATAAGTAGGACTATACCTGAAGAACTGCTGCTACTTGTGGGTGGTGCTACACTACATCTGGCTTTGCTACTCTTTCCTGCCGATACTGAAAACAATAGAAAACATTTTATTTAACAAATAAATTTTAATTTCATTTATTTACAACTAGTGGTCCCCGGCTTTGCTCGTGGTACATGGTTATGTTTTCTCTCCAATCACCATCCTCATACATCAAGGAATATAAAAAAAAAGAATAAATGAAATCGGTTCAGCCATTCTCAAGTTATGCGCTTACCAACACATATTGTAATTCATTTTTCTATTATAGATTTAATAAAAAATAGTGTTAATCATATTATTATTTTATAGACTTTAATAGAATTTATTCTTTACTAGTGGTCCGCCCCGGCTTCGCCCTTGGTACATATTTACGTTTTCTCTTCACAAGAACCATCCTCGTACTCCAAGGAATATAATAAAAAAAGAATTATCGAAATCGGTTCAGCCGTTCACACGTGATGCCGTGACAACGCGAAACGGATTTCATTTTTATATATATAGATATCATTTATTTCAGCTTTACGAATTCTTTACAACAAGCACAGTCACCGGGAGACTGCCATAATATTATATTCTTAAAGGCTATTTTAAAATGATAATGTAGCAAGGAAGTAATTGAATAACAACAATCTAAAAGGTAACATAATATTTAAAATTGTCTTGTATCAATTATTTTTTGATACAAGACAATCTTTTGATTTTTATCTACAAAGCACTTTTAAATTCTATCAATGAGTCACAAAGTATAACATACATTATGTATTTATGTAGTATTAGCGGTCCGCCCCAGCTTCGCCCGTGGTACATATTTCCACAATAAAATGTTCTTTCTCAGGGTCTAAAGATTGTCTGTGCCAAATTTCATCAAAATCAGTTGAGAAGTTTAAGCGGGAAAGCGAAACAGACAGACAGAGTTACTTTCGCATTTATCTTAATATATATAAATCTCGTGTCACAATGTTTGTACTCAATGGACTCCTAAACCACTTAACCGATTATAATAAAATTTGCACACCATGTGCAGTTCGATCCAACTTGAGAGATAGTTTAAACATGTAGGTATCATGGGCGAAGCCGGGGCGGACCGCTAGTAATATTATAGTATAATAGTAGGGATACGAATACACAACAACAAACATTCAGTTAACAAAATAACCAATGTTTTTCTTTCTTTCTAACCACAAAAGTACGTCTATTCTATTCAATAAATGAAAAAGAGGATATATAATAAATACAAATACATATGTTTTACATCAATTGTATGATAATTTCAAATTTGGTAGACAACGAAATCTGTTTCTAAATGTATATATGAAAAATTTACACTGTATTTTACCTTTTGCACCCACTGATGCTTTTGTTCTAGCCATTTTATATCATGCACTTAACTTACATAAACCACCTGTATGATATTTTCTAATCGGTAATCTTTATTTACCAATTTATAACTTTTTTAACAACTTTGAGCAAAAGTCAAAACACAGTTTGGTTTGGCGCCAAATGGCAAATGCCAATTAACCGCTGTCGACTGTCAAGTGTCAATTGTCATTCTAGATGTTTTATATGGCAATTTGCTATTGAATTATTTGCCAGTGTCAAATTTAAAAAGTTAGAGCAACAAAACATTTTCTCTTGGTTAATTACCTTGGGGCTTGGTTGCTTTCGATGGAAACTGACTCACTATTATTCAGTACAACTGTGTGTACAACATTTGTGGTCAGTTTGTGGAAGTTTCAAATTATTTATATAAACTTTATAGGGTGACGTTATGTTATTTACATGATCTAAGATAATTCCACACACAATTCCACATTTATGCGAAGAAAAACGCGAACAATGAAGCTGTCTTATTGCACTCGAATATTTTTGTATTAATTGCTTGCCGCCTATTTTAAGCCACCTGGCTTTACCAAAACATTGTTATTTTATTTATTTCGTGTTTTTCTAGCACCATTCACCTCGTCACTAGTTTTTTTTACACGAATATGTGTTTATAAGGCGCTAATAGAATACGCAGATGAACGAGTAATAAATAAATGCTAGAAATACTAGAAATAACATTTCAATTCTATAGTCATGGACTAATAGAATATATTATGTAGTACCCACCTCAACGCTTCGCTTATGAGGCGTGCAAAATTGTCATCAAACAATATTGTTATTTGATGTAGTCTGTGGTCTTATGGCGATAGTGGTCTGCGCCAGTCTGCGCGTTCCGTTTTGACATGATAAGAATTTTAAATTTATGATTTTGACTTCGTCGTGTTGTTTGGACTCAATTTTGACATGATGAATTAAAAACTTGCAATATGTGGAGTAAAAAATAATAATATCTGTTTACTTACGTTATATTTCGACGCCATACAAGAAATAACTTGCCTTCGAAAAGCCTAATTTTTTGCGGATAATTTTGGTAAGAATCTTATAACTTACTATAAATACATACTTAACATTATTATATTTTAACCTACATTTTAGTATTCGGCTTGTTTTTATATACACACAAATATTATAGTACCGTTTAAACTAATTATATATCAACAAATAAGTCAATAGTAAAAAAATCCTATTGAGGTTATATTTTGTTAAAAATAAATAATAAAACAATAATTCTACATTTTAAAGCGTCTCGAATATGAATAAGCATGATTTAAATATCAACGGTTGCAGTTTTTAAGGTTATATTCAAATTCAAATTTAATTTTATGCTGTATTTCATAAATTACACAAGGTGACCCTACAGAAAGGATGACTAAGATTTATAAATAACTTAGGTTTTTACTATTTGATTCTTAAAAAAATAACTTATTTAAGATAAGTTATAGTACTCATTGGAGTATCCCATTATTTTTTCCATTAAAAATATTATTTTACTATTATTATTGAAGGCTCAAGACACATTTTGTGTCATAATGACCTTATTGTTGTATCATCTCATTCCCATTTAATCAAAGAATTTTTCAAATCGGACCAGTAGTTTTTGAGATTAGCGTGTTCAAACAAACAAACTCTTCAGCTTTATAATATTAGTATAGATAATGTAATAATCTATCTTCTTATATCTTATATATAAAAATGAATCGCAAAATGTGTTGGTAAGCGCATAACTCGAGAACGGCTGAACCGATTTCGATAATTCTTTTTTTATTATATTCCTTGAAGTACGAGGATGGTTCTTATGTAGAGAAAACAATCGAAAAAATCGAAATCGGTTCAGCTGTTCACACGTGATGCCGTGACAACGCGAAACGGGTTTCATTTTTATTTATTATATAGAAGTAACAATTTTCAAATGCAAAATATAAGAGTTAATTTCAATAAAAGAGTTGCATAGTTTTAAAGATATAAGCATTCTCTTATTAATTAATTAATTTAAAAATTATTTATTTATTTATTTATACTTTATTGTACATATATACCAGACAGAGAATAACAAGATACAATAATTAAAAAAAAAAAGAAACCAACACGAAGGCACATATGTACGAAAAGGCGGTCTTATTGCTTTAAAGCAATCTCTTCCAGGCAACCCTGAAAATTCTTTACAATAACAACATTGACATCATGAATCTTTTTTCAGACAATGTCGTCAGACATTGACATCGAGGAGCACAATGTGTTCGACCATCCGAAAATAAAAACAATATTCCCTGACATTTCGTCTATAAAGACAGAAATTGTGGACATAGATGATGAGGGTGAGTACATCTTAATATATATAAATCTTGTGTCACAATGTTTGTCCTCAATGGACTCCTAAACCACTAAACCGATTATAATAAAATTCGCACACCATGTGCAGTTCGATCCAACTTGAGAGATAGAATAAATATGTAGGTACCACGGGCAAAGCCGGGGCGGACCGCTAGTCCATATATATATATTTTACTAGCTGTGCTGTACGGTTTTATCCACAGTCCTCCGCTCCTGTTGGTCTTTGCGTGATGATATATAGCCTATAGCCTTCCTCGATAAATGGGCTATCTAACGCCGCAATACTTTTTCAAATCAGACCAGTAGTACCTGAGATTAGCGCATTCAAACAAACAAACTTTTCAGCTTCATAATATTATAGTAATAGATTTTTGATTACATTTTCTTTCAGATCTTCAAACAACTCAAAGAGGTATTACATTTTCAGCTTCATAATATTAATATATACATTCTTGTTTCACAGTGATAATAACAGAGCTGCTATGAAATATTTGGATCAGGCTTTATGTAATTTTTATTTGCATTCAATAGGTCTTAAAATAATTTGTACAGTGGTTGACGCGTGAGCGTAACACCGAGGGGTCCTGGGTTCGATTCACGGTGGAGACGAAAAAAAAAACATGTCTTGGTTTGGTAGGACACAGAAGGCTGATCACCTACTTGTCCCTAAGAAAATCAGTGAAACAGATGTATAATGCATCTGCCCCTCACCCCACTAGGGGACATGGGACTTCACTTTTTCACACTTTTTTAAAGTATTTCATAACAATATTCGAGTTATCTACATAAAAACAAAACTATTAATAAACACATAAATTATCACATAATGTTAACGAATGTAAACAATATTACTTGCATCATGTTTAAACAAAAATGTTTATAAAAGCGGAAAGAGATTATGAATGTATGAATTGGATGACCATTTCCTTTAAATTTGCGCTATCATAGACGTTTTTTTTATGTATATTAGTTTCTCTGTCCCTATGTCCCTATGTATGCTTAAATCTTTAAAACTACCCAACGGATTTTGATGCGGTTTGTTTTTGATAGATAGAATGATTCAAGAGGAAGGTTTTAATACATAATTTAATAGGTTTTAGACAATGCGGGCGAAGCCGCGGGTGGTAAGCTAGTATTTTATTAAATTAAAGCAACTATGGAGTTTCTTGCCGGTTCTTCTTCATAGATACTGCGCTCCGAATCGGTGGTAAATGTTAAAAATATGTTATGACGATTCAAAAGTGCTTCTAGAAGAAGTCATCTATAATAATATAAAAAAAAATGAATCCCAAAATGTGTTGGTAAGCGCATAACTTGAGAACGGCTGAACCGATTTCGTTAATTCTTTTTTTATTATATTCCTTGAAGTACGAGGATGGTTCTTACGTAGAGAAAACGTAAATATGTACCACGGGCGAAGCCGGGGCGGACTGCTAGTATTGAATAAATAAATCTTTGAGTTTGAATTTTTATACAATACCTACACCCTGGTTTCGCACGGATATTATATTCAATTCAAAAAACGGTTTCTTTGCTAAATGAATCATTGTTATTAGACTGCTGCTCAATAAATGTTTTTAATTTAATACATTCCTATCATTTATTTTTAATAATATCCTCATCTATAATCTCATGCTTGTCACAGGCAGGAAAATAGATATACTATAGGTATTTTATACTAATTCTTCTTTAGGCGCGTTGAGGGTAAAATTTCAAGGTCGCGTCATGGGAATACAGTCACGTCATGGAGTGAGGCGACGAATTTGGTATCTTTGAATCTTGCCAAAGAAGTTTCACTGCAGATACGTGTGCTTGGCACACATGCTCTTTTTTATCTGTTTGAATGTCCATTCTCTGTATAAAATAACTATCTTCATTCTTATGATATTGACTGACCGGTTGGCTTGGTTGGTAGTGGCCTGCCTTCTAAGCCGGAGGTCGTGGGTTCGATTCCCACCCGGGGCTAATATTTGTGTGATGAATATAGATGTTTGCTGTGTCTGGGTGTTAATTATCTATATAAGTATTTATTTAAATTTATATATGTATGTTTATCAGCCATCTGGTTTCCATAACACAAGCGAAAGCTTAGTTTGGGATCAGATCATGCTGTGTGTGAAAATAGTCCTGAAATATTTATTATTTATTTATTTATTATTATTAATTTATTCATTGTACGTTTCAGAAATGCCAGAATATGCGGATGACAATGCCTACCTAGAAGAAATGTATGTAGGTGAAGACACAGATGGGTTCGATGGAATCAATGCAAACAATAGCATTGATGAACATGAAGAGATAAATGATATTCATCTAATAGATACAACGAGCTTTCACCACGTGTCGCAAAATAAAATAATCCTAGGAACTAAACCTGTGCCTGAAAGAGATCCTTATACCGCACATGTGTCGTTAAAAGACTGGAAATATATTCTCAACAAACATAAGTTCTACTGCCAAGAATGTATGATACTATTCCCTACGCAGAACACGATAGATGCTCACAGAATGGCCGCTCATTCGTTACTTATAGCAGTGCAAGGGTACGATAATGTGTTTGAAGATAGTGCGGAACCACCGAGAGTGAATAAAGCCAAGAAAAGTACAACTAAAAGTGTCGCCATGTTGAATTACAGCGGGTTTAGACACAACAAAGCCGTAAAAAGTACGGCCAAAGTGAAAACTGAAGTGTTTAGTGTTAGTGAGCAAAGTGCGTCGAACGTACTCGGTATGGTGAACCTATTAAAGTGTCCGGTTTGCAAGTGTTACTATTCAAGTGAGAAACATATACAGGGTCACTTTGTTAAGAACCACGGGACTAGGGATTTGATTCCAATCAACGAGTGTTTTAACGGACAGTGCGCGTTTTGCTTTTACAAAACGATTAACATCAATAAGTACAATTTTCACCTTCAACACGTGCATAATAAGATATTTATGAAGTTATGTACGCAGAAATATGCCTGCTCTGAACATGACTTGACGTTCACATCAGCAAATGCGCTGAACATACATAAAGTAGCTGCGCACACGCCTATTAAAGTGACCCCCACGTTTTATACTGGGGTTGTGCCAAAAGAGATTTTGTTCAAATGTGACAAGTGCCCGTTACACTTCCTCGCTAGTTGCGCGGCGTTCTCACACTCCGTACGATGCCTTAAATCACCAGGCGAATGGACGTGTGCCTTGTGTAAACGCGCCTTTAGATCGTCAGACAAACTAAAGCATAAGGTACAACACAGGCTGTTTAAGAAATTCAATGTTATAACCGTCACGCATGATTTGACGAAGCGGATAGTGTGTAAATGTCCTAAATGTGGTATACTTTTCAGTGAAAGAACGTTTTGGAGGTGTCACACGATGGAATGCGTTAAAACCGTGTCGAAACGGTGTGATACCTGCGGTTTGAAAATTGAACGTTCTTCCGTGTTAAAACATGTCAGAATGCACGCGGCAAATTTGAAAATTTTGACAATCGAATTTGTCTCCGGCCAGTTGGATTTAAAAACACAAGTGACAGTCAAAAAGAGCGCGAATGCAGAGTATAGGATGCCTAAAATTGAGTTTAAAAGTCCAGTTAAATCGGAGTATATAACTCCGACTGCTATCGAATATAGGAACGGGAACATTTTGTACTATTGCAAATCGTGCAAGACGTATTGTCATTCCAAAACGCAGTTCCATTTAACGGGAGCGTGTTCTGATATGACTTGTGTGAAACGCCGCACTTGTAAAATATGTGGTCTGTGCTTCACGACTAAAACCTTCCCGACGCATGTTGCTAGAGAACACAAAGAGAAGAATTTCAAATTGAGCAACATTCAGTTTTTGGATCTACAAACGGAACAGAGAATCACTCCCCCACTGCCTGAGTGGAAAAAATGCTCGGAATGTAACATAAATTTCTTCGGTCAAAGAGCGCTGCGTAAACATAACTGTTTTGAAGAAAAGTTCAAGATTTGTGTCCAATGTGACGAAGGTTTTAGTGACTTGGCATACAAGCTGCACGCTCCGTTTCACGCTTTTAATACGCAGCAGGAAGAGGAGGTAGAAATAAATCAAGAGGTCGAAATACCGGATTTACTTAAAAAATACGAATCAATGCAATCCCTATGGAACATTATTTATCTGTGCCAAGTTTGCGATATCGTTTACGATAATTACGACAAAGTCATAGAGCACTGTCAGGATCATTTTTGCAATATGGAGAGTTTCGATGTTAAAATCGAAAAGTGCTATATATGCAATTTACAATTTGACGAAGCGTCATATAAAAATCATGCGGACATTCATTTGAATCCTGTAAAGAAGAGTTCCTTTCAAATACTCAAATTTAACTATGAAAATCTTCTAAATGATGCTTGGTTTGATATATTCAAGCCGATAACGGAAGAACAAAGAGGCCATATATTAGCTAAAAGCGCGTATAATATAGAGAGATCTATAAGATTTAAGCTAGAAATAGACGGTTTTTCCAACAGTACAATGTTTAAATGCAACATTTGTAAAAATATAATAGATAGAGATTGTGTGGTAGAACACGCGAAGAATCAAGATGCGTGCGAAGAGAGTAAGCCAAAGTTTGCGTGCTCATACTGCCATTTGGTCTTTCAGAATAAAACCACGAAACTTGCACACGAACGCGATCATAATACCAATAGATTTAAGGAGAATTCTATTCGTCTAATTACCTTCAATGACGTGATCGATTTTTCGACAAATTTCGTAATGTGCGACCTGCCCAGAAAGGACAGTTTGAAATTCAAATGGTGTCAAGAGTGTAGTCTCTTGATCAAAACGCAAGACTACAATAAGCACCTATTGAAACATAAGCCTAAAAAGGTAACATATGCCATAAAGAAAGGGATTAAGCAGAAACTATATGATTTATACCAATGTGTGCATTGTAAAGGAACGGTTTTTAATTCGATCAATCTCAAACGACACAAATGTCCGACGCGCCCGTCACCTTTGCTGTACAAAGTGTGCAAACTCTGTAATTTGAAAATTAGAAAGTCCTTCATTGCGAAACATTACGCGTTTCATAAAATGAAACCCAGCTTCAACAAAAATACGATCAACGTTGTACCTTTTGATAATGAAAGAAGTGAATCGCCAATCGAGCAAAGCGAAGAGCCCGTACAGAGAGATACGGAAATATTATTGACCCTATATCAATGTCAGAAGTGTAGAGCATGCGTTAGCAGTTCATCCAAACGAAAGAACCACTCATGTGTGAAAGACAAGCAATTCCTAGTACCCTGCCCTATATGTAAAGTACTCTTCCGTAGGGTAAAGTTTAAACTTCATGAGAACATACACAAACTAAATCCAGGCATTACCAAAGCGAATGTAATGGTAGTGAAATACAATCTTCGGCCAGACCAAACGTTAAAACGAAAACTAGATGAGATCGCAACGCCTCGTAAGAAAATCAAAACTGAATCGAATACAGTGTCCGAAGACCCCCTAGTGCGTTATTATGGAAGGATGCCTGTATTATACAAGTGTGCCTGTAATTTACTGTTTGAGAATAGAGTTTATTTGGCTGAGCATATGCAAATATGTGAAAGTGATCGTAACCCCGTCACTTGCAAGATATGCGGATTGCAGTTCCATGAAAAAGATATACAGAGACATAACGAATTGGACAATTTATGTGCGGAAATTAAGTTTTATTTGGTTGGCACAGTCGTTATTAACAACACACACACACACGACCCTAACCATTGGATAGCCAATTGCTCTCAGTGTAACCTTTATTACATGAATGTCAAAGGTCTAAAAATTCACATGGCAAAAGGTCACTTGAAACGGTCGATTCGCGTTTGCACAGAGTGTAAAGTGCGAATACCGGAGAAGCGTTTTAGGGAACACGTGGTCAAACATCACGAAACAATGAAACTCACTGTATCAGAGCTTAATAAAGAAAGTTTTGGTGCCATGTCCACCTCTGATTTGGTAAAGTTGAGAATTGGGCCTCCGCATGAGTTAAGTACTAGTAGTGTGAACGAGGAAGGCGAATCCGCGATATTATACAAGTGTTCGGAGTGTGACATGCACTTTACGCAGCGGAAAACACTTTATTATCATTACGAAAGAAATCAGCATGATCATAAAAGGTTTCCCTGCAAGTATTGCGGGCTGAATTTCACACAGATTGTATTGAGGCGGCATGAAACGTCAGAACATACGATCAATGATTTTAACATTGTAGTCGTCTCTGATCCTAAAGAAAGACCGATAAAAAGGGAGTCACAGGACTCGTCGTCTAATTATAGTTTTGAAAGTACCCCAGTTAAAATAGAAAGGATACCGTCGCCGGTGAAGGTTCCTAAGGAGAAGCCCAAAAATGTTGAAGGCATATTCGATGTTTCTAAGCTCAAAGGTAAATATCACACAGCTGAAGAGTGTCGTATAATTCGTAAATTGTCTATAACTCCCATACAAAAACTTAAAATGATCTACCAGTGCGAAGTATGTAAGTTAAGTTTCATGCACGAAGATACAATAGGCAAACATATGAGCGCAGGAACGCATGGTTCAAAATGTATGCCCTGTTTAGAATGCGGACTGCTTTTTACAAAACTGAGTTTATCACGACATTCGTTTATGCACCATACGATCCTAAAATTAAAACCGGTAGACTTTAAAATGAGAGTATATACATCGGAAACGTATTTCTACGACGTAGACAGTTTACCTATAAGCGTGGAAAATACCGCGAAAATACCTTCTTCGAGCGAAGCTACGAAAATAGTCATAGAGCAAGAAATTCCGCCGGTTATTAAAACAGAAGCGGCAACGTTGTTTAAATGTGCAAATTGCGATGTATATTTCACTTCCTATGACATGTGTTGGGAGCATACAAACAACCATACGCCTTTAGATTCTACAGAATATATAGGCTGTAAAATATGTGACCTACAACTGCTTTGTGAATGTCTTGGTGTGCACATGAGAGGGCATAGAGAAAACACGTTCGATATAGACAGTGTAGTTGTCACGGAGTTTCAACCTCGTGAAAATGAAATACCAGTAATGAATACGTATTTGGCTGCGGAAAAATTAAAGTCCAAATTGATTAGTACTACTACCGAAGACTGATTTAGATTGACGACTAATTTTCTTTGCTGTTTTAGCATCAGTGATAGAATATTCGTTTTCTATAAGTGTCTTTAGCGCTATTAAGATTTGCTAGAACTAGGTTCTATTAATATTAATAATACATTTGGTAATGTATAAAAACCTCGTTAGTGAAAAAGTCACGAATTTAAATCCTATTCAACCCAGTGTTAAAAATGAATAAAATAATTTAAAAAATGCAATGCTATGTAACTGATTCGGCTTATGATTTTTAAGTAATTTGATGTTTAAAGAATATTTGTATAAATGATTTGAAAATATTTTTTAAATGATTATAATAATATGTCTGACCAAAATAATATTTTAAATCGAAGCTTTGACCTACTATTCATATAAAAACTAGGCTTACAATTACATCAAAAATCGTCCAAAATAAATGTCTGCCTATTCGTCTATCAGGCAGAGTTTTCTAATGAGCGTTTACTACTTTGAACATTAATGCTACGAATTAAGGTGCTAATTTGCTTGAATAAATTATTAAGCCGCTCGGAAAAAAAGTTGACTTTTTGATAAGATTGTGTGACTAATATTATAAATGCTGAAGTTTGTGAGGATTTATATCTCATGTATATGTTTGATACTCTCATGGAAAAACCACTAAACAGATTTTAGTAAGATTTAGCAGTGATGTGGCTTATATACCGCATAAGCTGTTTAAATACTTGCTTTTGCCTGTGGTTTCGTCTGCGCTTTTATTAGCTTTACCTGTATGTTTGTATGTTACCGACTCTTTTAGACTCGATTTTGACCCACTAAACGACAGATTTAATTCAAACTTTGTACACTTAACAAGGATCGGTGTCAATACAATAATTTCATGAGTTTAAGCGTGTTTTTTTATTATTATTTTATATTAATAATACGTCAATGTTTTGATTTCATCGATTTTATAATGTATAAAGAAATTCAATGTCATATATTATCTAGACATAATGATGTTCATTATAAAATAATTTTAATGTAATGATTGATTTAGCCGTAAGGAGGATGTTAATTTATATGTTTGTTTGTTTGTTTTGTATTTACGTCAATCGAAAACCATTAAAATATGTTTCTTTAATAACAACATACGGAAAAAAATATTGTTTAGCGTCCACTTTAGTTTGGTTCAGTAAAAAGTATTAAAGTGCGTCACACACGGTGAAGATACTATAATATTTTATGTTAAGATTCTCTAATATAAAATATTACAGTATTGGTATCAGCGTTCTGACCATCATTTTTCTTTTTGTCATTGCGTACTAAGACCCCTCTAGAACCGCCATCCTGTTACAAATGACCCGAAATTTTGTGGGTCTTAACATAAAATATTATAGATTATGGTATCTTCACCGTGTGTGACGCGCTTAATGCATATTTATTTGCTTAAATATACTACAGCAGTATATTTACACAAGCAAGCGTGTTTACGAGTCGTAAGGGTATTCTTATTTCTGTCAATTGTCTTAGTACACGTACGATTATCGTAAACACGCTTGCCTGTGTGCGTGAGCCATTTCGAACGTGTTGTGTGAAGTTTCCCTACTTATTAATCGTAAGCAATCGTATTATATAATGTCCTCCTTAACTCCATTGTAACTGTATAAAATATAAATTGATGTATAAATAAAACTCAATAAACCAAATATGTAAAAAGATGATATGAATGAAATAAGCAAATATAAATTAGCTTTTTCAAGACGAACTTTACCTCGAATTTCTCAATATACTCTGTCTCTTTCTATTTCTATATTTTGTTTGGAAGTGAGAGAGACAACACGATGTTGAGAAGACCGTTACTTAAGCATAATGTTGATAGTTTTTAAGGATATTTGTTAATGTTTGAATGATAAGTGTAAAATTGTAATTTAATAAAGTATTTTGAATACAATTTTGGAGATTTTTTATTTATATACCTACCAATAATAAACTTGTGTCTGTAATACATATTTAAAAACTGCTTTTTACTGAATGCATATGGATGAATATTGTATACACAGTAGATATTACACACACACATTTTAAAACATACAAATATTTGTACGAAAAAAATACATAGATAAAACCATTTTTGTAGATTGTTTTTCGAGGAACATCTTCTATATACAACATATTTTCATTAAGTCAGTAGCTAAAGTTTTACAGCGCTCCGAAATGAGTAAACTGTACTATTTTTCAGTACTCTTGAAAACTTAGGCTTAAAAATGTAACGTTTCAATGGACTAATAATGGAGTCATTTTATTAGGCAACATTTGACGTCTTATCAGTTTTATCTTCATAGAGAAGTGACACGCTTAAAAACATCGCATTGTGTATCGGTCATTATTATTATAAATAAGTATAAATATGTACAATCGTAATTGGAAAAAGTTAAGCCAATGTGCAGTTAGAATGAAACGAATTAATATATTATTTTATGCCCGTCGTTACAAGGTTACTTTGTTGAATTTTGTTGAAGCGTCAAATGATGCCTATTAAAATGACTAGTATCACAGTATTACCATTATTTCCTACAGTAAGGAATCGCCTTTGATGTCGCGCGATGCCGCCGCCAGCGTAGGTACTTACGCTGCCATACGAAAATACGCTAGGGTTGCATTAAATGGGAAATAAAACAATTGTGATTATTAATATTATGATGAAATCTTTATTCATATGTACATTCAAAATAATTGCGATTATTAAATCTGATGTAATTATTTGTTCATAAATATATAATTACAGATATTGCACTGCTAAATATTATTTACGTGGACACTTTATTTTTGGATGTTCTTAATTGTATATTATAACATTAAACTAAGTAATGCATTCGCATTGGGATGTACAATCTGGCCCAGTAGACAAAGTAACAATTACAAAACGATAACGAAGTTAGAAATCGCAAAAATGTATGGGATTGACATACGCCGCGTTAGATCACGTGGTCTATCTAATGTCAATCCCATACATTTTTGCGATTTCTAACTTCGTTATCGTTTTGTAATTGTTACTTTGTCTAAGGCCCCTGATTAGAAAATAATGAGGACAACATATATAGTTATATATATAGCTTTGATTTTAATTCAACAGATACAATTAATACAATCTTGCTGAAATATTGTTTCCTTCTGGGATTTCAATGTAGATTTACATCCGTAAACCGAACAGTTTGTGCGCGCCATAATAGAATATGTAAGTACCTATGTATAATAAAATTATTACACAAAAAATACGACTGCGTCATCCTTTCGCACTAGGTAAAGCAAACTAAGCGTGTTTGCTTTACGCGGCCCGCGTCGCCCGACCCCCGCCAGTTCCCCTCCGTTTCTCTGCACAAGTACATTCGTCGCACTACTGTAGGAAATAATGGTAATACTGTGCTAGTATAATAGCGACCATCTATATATATAAAACTCAAAGGTGACTGATATAGTGATCTATCAACGCACAGCCCAAACCACTGGACGTATCGGGCTGAAATTTGGCATGCAGGTAGATGTTAGGACGTAGGCGTCCCCTGGGGGTAAAATAGGGGATGAAAACTTATCTTTTCCACGCAAGCGAAGCTGCGGGCAACAGCTAGTTATTTATATGTCAGGAAAAACTATTGTTCCATATATGTACATACTTACTATGAACTTATACCAAAAACAGGGTTTAAAATAAAAAACAAAACATTCGGAATATTCATTTATTATCTGAAAAATGTGCATAACAATTTGTGTTTTGTGTAGGCAGTAGGTACAATATGAAAATCACATTTGTTAAGAAATTCTGACTTATACCTACATTAAAATAATATTGAATGCGAACGAACAGCTTTTGACTTATGTTTCAGTTTCTATAATCTAAAAATATGTTTTTCTTATGAACAAGGTAAGACATTTTTGGAGTGAAACTTCTTAGGCGCGTTGAGAGTAAAATTTCAAGGTCGTGTCATGGTAAACGTCAACGTCACGTCATAGTAAAGCGACAATTTTAGTATCTTTGAACTAAGCCAAAGAAGTTTCACTTCTGACACGTGTGCTCGGCACACGTGCTCTTTAAAAAAATAACATTTTTTTAGTTTAACCGTTGACATAAGCTTTCTTGACACCTGTCACATTGCAACAATACTGTCAAAGTTAACTACCACTAAAATATAAGAAAAAGGTCTTAAAATAAAAAATTCAGCTATTTCCCACTATTTTTATTACTTAAATATAAATATGTACTTTCGAGTACTAGGAACGAATCCTTTTTTTTTACTTAAAGTTGAATTTTATAATTGAAATTTACAGAAGTCATTTGACAGTTATGTTTTTTTTTTCGTTTATCATGGCAAACAGTTCCTGATAGCTAATACCATTTTTTGATGTACATATTTGCATATACTTTTTGTTATTTTAACTGACCGATAGGACCGGAAGATCTAGAAATAATGAAAAGAGCTCTAAGGAGTACTTTTTTAGAAGCGCAATGTCTATACATCGACTAGACAATTGATAATACATAATAATTATTTTAATAATTATACACATAATGTGTACATAAAGAAATAAGCGTCATGACAAAAAAGTAGCAAATAAAAACATTTTTATTATTATAAAATAATATTTTGTTAACATAACGTACTTATCTATATATAAACTAGCTTTCCGCCCGCGGCTTCGCCCGCGTTTTCAGAGTAAACCCCGTTCCCGTAGGATTTCCGGGATAAAACCTATCCTATGTCCTTTCTCAGGTATCAAAATATATCTATACCAAATTTCATGCAAATTGGTTCAGTAGTTCAGGCGTGATTGAGTAACAGACAGACAGAGTTACTTTCGCATTTATAATATTATAGTATAGATAACAAAATATCAAATTGAAGAACATAAGTCAGATAAATTTATAAAGAATTTCAAATATTTAATTTTCTTAGTACAAAGCTTCGCTCATTGGCATTATTTTAAATTACTACAGATTGCGTCTATTAGTAATAAATATACATTTTTTTTAACACAAATACGTTTTTTAGAACAAACAAAACGAAAACATAATATTCTTACAATTGTTCTAAGTATTTTCTTATTTATTTTAAATTTTTAAATTATCACGCATTTCTATTAAAAAATACTAAGGAACAAAAAACACAAGCGTCTTTCTTACCAAAATAAAAATCTAAAATTAGTTATTTTAAATCATTGCTATTTACTTAAAATAATTATGAAGAAAAATTATCAACCGTTTTAAAAGGTTTCGTGTACTTGTATAACAAATCAAATCAAATCAATCAAATCAAATCTGTTTATTTGATTTGATTGATTTGATATACTACAGTTAATCTACAGCTAGAATCATTGAGTCACTATAGTAGAGCCATTTTAATAGGCAACATTTGACAGTTCAACAAAATTCAACAACGTAACCTAGTAACGACAACATAGAATAACATGATATTTCGTTTTGTTAGAACTGCACATTTGCTTAACTTTTTTCAATTACGATTACATATTTATTATAATAATGACCGATATAAGTAATTTTAGGATTTGATTTTACTGATAAACAATTTCTGATTTAAAGAACTGACGTCGCTACAATTTTGTGTCAATAAACCTTTTTTCTTTTTAAATACCAGAGACGTTACTCTAAAAATCGAAATCAGACATCTAGAATCGAATGCATTGATTACTTGGGAATAAAAATTATCATAAATTATTGACATGTGTTTCAAGTTCGATTGACAAATGTTTCAAGTCCGTATCGATTAATTCACTTTAATCGATGTTTTTATGCAGGTTACCACCCTATGAAGATAAAATTGATAGACGTCAAATGTTGCCTATTAAATTGGCTCCACTATATGTACTACGTTCTAGAGAGGACATCGCTACTACACTATTTGTAACACGAGTTAAAGTCAATCGTCTCAAACCATTTTTTTTTATAACATTGATTGGTGTTATTAATTGATAAGTTTATTCATATTGTTAATAAGATAAACAATATTTATTTGTTACATTGATTGGTTTTAATTGATAAGTAATAAGAGGCAGAATATCTACAAAGTGTATGACTCACTAGCGCCGCCATCAGATTTTGTTCGTGGTGTCCTCTCTATACGTAGTAATAATACTTCAATGGTTAGAATATATTTAAAATCTATCTAGTATAAGCATGTTTTATAATAAAATTTAAAGAAATTTATTTTAAAATTTTTAACGGAAAAATTCGTTATTTTTTTGTAATTGGTAATAAAAAGTAATAATATCACTATTTATTTAAATATTATAGCTTATATATAGTTATAAAAAAGTTTACTTGTATTAATTGGATAAAAAATTACTACAGAAGTTGAATAATATTTAAATATTCATTATTAGTTGAAAAAATGAGATTATATGAGATGTTATTTTTTATCTACTTATTTAAGAACATTTTTCATAATATTTTAAACCGACTATTCCAAAAAAATTGTTGAAGTGAAACTTCTTTATCGGGATTGGACAAAAAATTTAGTATAACTTTTTTCGTTACGCGTGACATTTTTCCGTTACGCGCCATCTTTTTCTTATCCCTACCACGCGTGATTCGACGTATTTCTGTAAAGTTGCATATAGAAAATAATTTTTTGAAAAATAAGGTCATAAAGAAGTTTCACTTCTTACGTGTGTACACTAGTGTCTAGTACACATTTTTTTTTAATTCGTACAATATTTTTTTATTAAGTTAGCTTATGATAGGAATCATTTTATATAAGAATAAAAATTATCATGACATTGATTTTTTTCTTTAGACATTACCACAAAACAATTTAAACACAGTCTAACTTTGAACCAGGGATCTGTCACTTTAACAGTTCTCTATGTGAAATACGACAAAACCAGATTAAAGAGAACCCGCGCTTAAAGTTAAACCCTGTCTAAAGTTTTTTGCGGTAAGACATTATCGGCTTTACTGATAAAAAGTTAAACAATGGATAAATTTCTACCATTTTCTACCATTGCTGTGTCCTCTTGCTCACATGAAACGTCAATCATAAAAACAAGACAGGTTATTGCAATAACTAATCCATTGCAAAGCGAATGGGTAACATTTTATTAATAAGACCGTGTCCATTAGATATAAAAAAAACCTATATTATAGGTCAATATTAAAACACAGATATTTGTATTTTTTAATACTTCAAGGTATATACGGAAACGTTTGTGTGATGCGTCCGATTGCTCTGAAAAAAAGAAAACATATTTTAGAATGTAAGTGAGATACTAACCAAAGTCTTGTAAATCTTATGCGGAAGACGAATTTTTTGAAGTGAAACTTCTTTATCGGGGTTGGAAAAAAATTTAGTGTAACATTTTTTCGTTACGCGTGACATTTTTCCGTTACGCGCCATCTTTTTTTATCCCTACCACGCGTGATTCGACGTATTAAGTATTTATGTAAAGTTGCATATAGTAAATTAATTTTTGAAAAATAAGGTCATAAAGAAGTTTCACTTCTAACGTGTACTAGTATACGCACACATCTTTTTTTTATTCTTTAAAAATGTATATTTATAAAGCATATGAATGCTATACTAAAAATAACAAATAATATAAATCTTATTTGCATATATACCAGGGTGTAATCGTTAAGTGTGCACAGGCGATTATTCCGTAACTATTACAGATATCAAACTTTAAACTGATATCGAAAGTACTTAACCTAATGAGTCAAATGGCAATAATACGTTTTTAAAAATAAAACGAGAAATATCTAAAAAATTAACTTTAAACACTCTCACTATTTCTTTTTCTACCTCTCCCCCCTTGGCCTAATGTCTTTTCCATTGTCTTTTATCTATCTTTCCCCCTATCTTTTATCTTTCTTACCTAGTCCCCAGGCCAGCTGTGAAGAGTAATCGTCTGCCAGACACAAGGAATTCCGGACATCGGAGAAACCGAAACACCACAGACGCAGTTTCACCTGCACGCACTACATTGTTCGGTGAAAAAATACCCTAAAAATAAATATATATTAAATAAATAAACACTTAAAAAATATAATAAAAATACAGGCTTTGCTCGCGTAACAATTTTCTCGAATTGACAGGAAGATTAAATTGAAATTCGTTAAAATCAGTCCAGCCGTTTAGGAGTATAAACATATGAAATATAATATGTTGCAGTTTATTATAGCACTTTATAAAACATTGCTATTATAATATACATACGTAACGCTTTTTTTCTCTTATACATAATATTTAAGTTAGTGAAGTCCCATGTCCCCTAGTGGGTTAAGGGGAGATGCATTATACATCTGTTCCACTGATCGATTTTCTTTAGGGACAAGTAGGTGATCAGCCTTCTGTGTCCTGCCAGACCGAGACATTTTTTTTTCTTCGTCTCCACCGGGAATCGAACCCAGGACCTCTCGGTTCTACACTCACGCGTCAACCACTGTACCAAGGAGGCAGTCATACATAATATTTACGTCATATATTATTAACAAAATAAAACATTTAAATACGAATAAAACTGTGACAAAAAAAAACTTTTCCACCCTATAATAAAAAATCATTTTTTTTCAGTCACAATAACTATTTTTTTCTGATTAACCTAAATAATTTATACAAAAAACTTACCTCAATAATAGCAGTTTGTCGAACATTACCGACATGCACGGAGCATTGAAAGCCGGGGTATATGGCTGTAGCGTGACGTATCACGTGCACGGTTGCCTGGCAACGGATAAACAAGTTAACATTTAGGGAATGTACAACATAAAAATGACCAAAAAAATACTTGACATCTATGATATTAAGAAAAATGGACAAAATAAGATTTAGAATATTCAAAACTTACAAAAATGACCGAAAACTTGGTTAAAATCTATACTAATATTTTAAGCTGAAGAGTTTGTTTGTTTGTTTGAACGCACTCATCTCAGGAACTACTGGTCCGATTTGAAAAATTCCTTCTGTGTTAGATAGCCCATTTATCGAGGAAGGCTATAGGCTATATATCATCACGCTAAGACAGGAGCGGAGCAATGCGGGTAAAACCGCGGGGCACAGCTTGTAACAAAATCTCACCTGAAAATATATACATCCCCTGGGATTATTAGGATCCTCCAGCCACACTTTATCATCCCCTTCCCCGAAATACCTCAACTCCTTCCCATCCTCCCTCATCTCCTTTAATGTCATCTTATCTACTTTCCCGCGGGATGACGTTTTGACATTTTTGTCATGTTCCACACTTTTGACAGTTTTGTCATGGTCTACACTTTTGACATTTTTGTCATGTTCCACATTTTTGACATGTTCCGTATCTTTGACAATTATGTCGTCCGTGTCTTTAGTATTTGTGTCAATATCTTTGACATGTTCGTCAGGTTGGACATCTTTGACATTAATGTCGTTGTCATCGTTTGTGTCGAGATGTAAGTTCTTTGTGAGCATGTTTTGTACGTTCGCTATGTCTTGTAGTATGTTTGTGTTTTTCCGTCTGACGTTTTTATGATTCTTATCTTGGTTTTGGTTTATCTGTAATAGATAAATTTTAGATTGATTAAAGGTGGTTTAATTCGATCAGTCAAATTTAATAAATCATTTAGGGAAGACTATTTATGTAAAATATAAAGTGAAGTGAAATTATTCAAAAAATTTGTGAAAAAAAAATGTTCTTAACAGTGAAAAGGTTTAAAAGATAGATTTGAAGAATTAAGAATTACAACATAATAATCACAATATCTTTATTTTAAAACTATATTCTTAAATTAATAAACATAATTTGATTTTGAATATTAAACAATTTAAAATCACAAAAACAATAAAAATGAACTAGAAGTATAAAAAATCAATTAAAACTTTTCTTCTATTTTGCTAGACAACGCCGGCAGCCTTACGAGCATGAGCGACTAAGATTAACTAACACGTAATTATCACAAAGCTTTGTTAGACTATACACGTAACATGTACCCTCAAAATGACAAATAAAATTTCTGAATCTCAACAAACCCGTATAACACATAAAATGAACAAACACAAGAGGCCGGACGTTACAATGTTGCGGATATACGTAATATACAGCGTAAACTAATTATTACCTACTTACGAGATGTTTTTAACACTTTTTACATGGAAAAAATGACAAAAAAACGCTTGCTAAACCTTGAAAGACACTTTAAACCCTTGAAAAACACCAAAAAAAGTCCTAAAAATCACAAAAAATCCAGATTTTTTTGGATTTTTTTTTCTTAAATTACTATTAAATAACTTACCGGTCTGGACAACAGCACCATACCGGGTCTCAAGGCGGGCGGTCTGGCCAACGTGAGCGACGCGGATTGTCCCGCGCGAGCCCGACCGCACGGCACGCGGTTGCGGTATATAGAGCGTATGTGCGTTGTTGCGAACGAGCCGTCTTCTAGCGGACCTGTTTATAATATTAATAAAAATTATTAAAAAAAGAAGCTAAATTTCTATTAATATTGCTAATCAAGGGAGAAACACGAAAATTATATCGCAAACGATAAATTTGAGAAGAGACTGAAATACTTTAGTATTCATATTATTTTATTTAAATTGATTTTAGCGTTTTGATTCGAGCCGTTTAATGGACTTTCTTTTTTATATACATTTCTTTTTAAATAATATTACCACACAACATATTTTGAAGTTGAAAATAACAAAAAAAGCACTAAAAGGTCTAATAAATAAAAATCTATAAAAAATCTCTATCTAATAAACAATTCATTCACCATTTTGATTGTGAATTTTTTTCAATTACTTGTTAACTATATTTCAAATCCATACTAATATTATAAATGCGAAAGTAACTCTGTCTGTCTGTCTGTTACTCAATCACGCTACTACTGAACCAATTTGCATGAAATTTGGTATGGAGATATTTCGATACCCGAGAAAGGACATAGACTACCTTTTATTGCGAAATATGTACCACGGGCGAAGCCGGGGCGGACCGCTAGTTTATATAATATTTATTATTATAATTTACCCAGCACAAGTTCATCTCCTTCACAAATCCTCCCTCTAGCTACGAGCCCTCCCACGACCGGTCCTGAAGAATCACCCACATGGAATATCTCGTCTATTTGAAATTCGCATGTGTCCTGTAAACAATATTAAATGTAAGCATAATTATCACTTCTATCTGCAAAAAAAAAATTGAAAGGCTAAAAAGATATTTTAACATAGTATTACCATGCAATGACATGTAATATTTGTATTTTAGTTTATCCTTCAAGATTATTAGAACATTGTAAATCTTTTGTTTGTACCTGAGTACATTTATTAACAATATCATTCAAGTATCCCAAAAAAATTATTACAAAATCGTCTATATACGCGTGAATTCCAAAGAGTTAAAAAAATATCAAAAACTACGTAAAATAAATGTGTGCGTGTACTAGTGTACACATGCAAGAAGTGAAACTTCTCTATGACCTTATTTTTCAAAAAATAATTTACTATATGCAACTTTGCAGAAATACGTGGTAGGGATAAGAAAAAGATGGCGCGTAACGGAAAAATGTTACACCAAAATTTTTTTCCAACCCCGATAAAGAAGTTTCACTTCAATAAATATGAAATAACACATACATCAGCGTTATTCTCCTGTTGCGGTGTGTCCGGCGGTTGCAGCGCCAACAAATACGCGTGTAGCGCGTTGAGGCCGGCGCCGCGCACACAGCTCGCCGGGAACACCGGGATGTGCTGGTAGCTGGGTACGAGATCATATTGTATTCATCATCATCATCATCATCAGCCCATATACGTTCCCACTGCTGGGACACGGGCCGCCTATGAGGGTACAGGCCAAATCCACCACGCTGGCCAAGTGCGGGTTGGTGGATGACACATGTCGTCGAACTTTTGATTCTTCGACATGTCGGTTTCCTCACGATGTTTTCCTTCACCGTTCGAGCAGTGGTGATGTTACAACATGCGCAGATAAATTGAAAAATCAATTTATTTCCTGCGCGCTCGCCCGGTCTCGAACCCCGGACTTATCGATTCGAAGTCCGAGGTCTCACCACTGAGCCACCACTGCTCTTAAGCGTATAGCGCATATTGTATTCACTATTTACTAATATTATAGTGTGTTTGTTTGTAAAAAGGAGCGTTTTTATATGATATTTGTATCTAACGGTTGCAGCGCCAACAAGTACGCGTGTAACGCGTTGAGGCCGGCGGCGGCTTTAAAAGTAATCAACGGATTATGATGTAGTTTTTGAAGTGAAAACCTCTTTAGCACTTTTTCTGTAATGGGTATAAAATCTTAAACTCGCGTCAGGACACGTGACCTGATCGAAAAAGCGTAAGACGGATACCATTCCAAAATATCAAACATGCTCAATGTTAATAATCAAGTTTTCACTTCTGCCCGCACTCCCCCAGTGCAACCCGGCTTTTTTTATAGATAGATCAAGAGGAAGATTAATGTGTATACAGGGTGCAGGGTGTACCAAAAAGTAGTGATGAACGGAAGCTGAGAGGTAGAGGACCTAAAGGGCTATCCGAATCACCCCCATGTATGTTATGCGATTTTTCGTATTTTCGGAGTTATGACGTTTTTTTCAATTTTTCACCTATCGCCGAGTACGATGATATTTTCACTCATGCTGACGTCAATGATTGCGGAAGATGCTTGATTTTTTTTGTGTGCTAAGCTGAAAGATAGGCCAATTCAGTATGGTAACATTTACTATCGTTAGATCTTTGAATGGAATAAAAAAAAGAATTAAATGGCAAGAAAGATAAAATTACCCAATATGTTCACCACTTCAAGGGCCCGTAAAAAAATAAAATCACATAAAAAAAGTTTTCCGTTTGACTTTTAAAAACTTGCTCTATCTATCAGATAGCTACCCTGAAAATTTCATTTAATTATTCAGAAGGCTTCAATCGAAAAATTTAAATCTAAATGTGGTAAGTGCAAAAATTGAATTAACTTGATGATCATTAAAACCAATAAATAGGTGTTTAATTACCAGAAATTTTTAAAATAACCCCGCTGTTGCTCAATGCAAGTGCGACATCACCGTAAAAAGTTGTCTTTTAAATGTCTGAATGCCCTTTTATCATTTTTAATGGTTTCTTCTGCTACTATGAATTTCCGGGTTATTTCGTCCAAATTGTAGCATTCTCTCAAGTAGCCGAGGTCTTTTTAGTATCCCCATTGAAACAAATCAATGGGGTTTAGGTCGAGGGACCGTGGAGGCCAGGCTTTAAGGCAGGCGTCACCAGCGCATGCGCAGGCTGCAACGACCAATCCATCTTTCAGGGTATCTTTGCCCTTTAGCCTGGCCTGCACGGTCCCCGGACATAAACCCT
This sequence comes from Colias eurytheme, assembly GCA_907164685.1. NCBI lineage: Eukaryota > Metazoa > Arthropoda > Insecta > Lepidoptera > Pieridae > Colias > Colias eurytheme. Next base: position 12,520 of record CAJQZN010041157.1, on the reverse strand, counting down.
ATTGATTTTTTTCCTTGGGGATACTACTAAGACGAGAGACTGCCACAATTTGGACGAAATAACCCGGAAATTCATAGTAGCAGAAGAAACCATTAAAAATGATAAAAGGGCATTCAGACATTTAAAAGACAACTTTTTACGGTGATGTCGCACATGCATTGAGCAACAGCGGGGTTATTTTAAAAATTTCTGGTAATTAAACACCTATTTATTGGTTTTAATGATCATCAAGTTAATTCAATTTTTGCACTTACCACATTTTGATTTAAATTTTTCGATTGAAGCTTTCTGAATAATTAAATGAAATTTTCAGGGTAGCTATCTGATAGATAGAGCAAGTTTTTAAAAGTCAAACGGAAAACTTTTTTTATGTGATTTTATTTTTTTACGGGCCCTTGAAGTGGTGAACATACTGGGTAATTTTATCTTTCTTGCCATTTAATTCTTTTTTTTATTCCATTCAAAGATCTAACGATAGTAAATGTTACCATACTGAATTGGCCTATCTTTCAGCTTAGCACACAAAAAAAATCAAGCATCTTCCGCAATCATTGACGTCAGCATGAGTGAAAATATCATCGTACTCGGCGATAGGTGAAAAATTGAAAAAAACGTCATAACTCCGAAAATACGAAAAATCGCATAACATACATGGGGGTGATTCGGATAGCCCTTTAGGTCCTCTACCTCTCAGCTTCCGTTCATCACTACTTTTTGGTACACCCTGTATAACATGCATACCTAATTGACTAATTGTGTCCGTTGCACTACATACCGTTTAGCTAAACTGTTAAAATTTGAAAATTTCCAAAAAAGCTAATTATAAAACTTACTCTGAGTCCTGCGTCTGTTCGTCTGTCTGATCTATTGTGTCCAAAATCGACTTTTGTGGTACCACGCAGTTTCGGGCCAGATTCTCGTCTGTTATTAGAAGGGGTTTCTGTAAGGATATATTTACTTTAACGCTATGATATATAAAAAAGCTAAATACGTTACCCGCTCTCTATTTTGGCAAGAAAAAACTCAGCTAAGTGCCCGAGTTTCACTTAGTCACCGCACCATTCAGCGTCGTGGCTGGACGTTCTTTTATATTTTAATCGGCAGTTGTTATTACGAAGTACATGAGTGAGACATGTATTATGTCTCGTGCGTGAGAGTGAAAGAGAGAACAACTGTATTGGTGATAATGCGTTAGTAAGTAGGTATGTATTAATTACGCTGTTTTTTAGTGCAATTATGTTGGCGTATGCCGCGTCTACTAGTATAATAGAGTCATTGCTCGTCCATTTATAAATAGTATTTTCTAGTGTTTGACTTTCCGCGTGTATTATACATTTAGAAAGAGATTTTAACGGATTTTAAACGCGATTTATTCATTATATTAGTCTAAAGTCTCACCAAGCTCGCTGAAAAGCGAAGTTTTTCATAACTATAAATTTTTTCTAACTACCCACTGTAATTATAAGGAACAGATACTACGAAATAAACAATATTTGTTACCAGAAAAACTAAAAAATGTATATTTCATTATCACAGTTCTACACTATATTATGTATATTAATTGTTATTTCTAGTTTGAATTCTTACTTTCATATTTTAAAAACGTTTGCAATTAAAAATATTTTACTGTACTTGTTCTTACATAAATAATATAGTCCAATATGTATGTTATTTTTTTACTAACCTTTTTAGCCGGCGCAAGCAGTACATCCAGTTGTTGCATCAAAACCGGTACAGCATTACTGGCCAATTCGCACTTGCTGATAACAACGAAAAATGGTAGATCTAGAGCCAGTAGTAATCCTATGTGTTCTTCTGTTATACTTGTTATACCGGCCGTTGCTGAGATCTGGAAAAACAGACAAACAAATTAATAATATTATACACTCGAAACGTATTTGAAGTGAAACTTCTTTATGCGCGTTGAAAAATTTCAATGTTGCGTCATGGCAATACCGTCACGTCATGGAGTAAGGCGGCGATTTTGGTATCTTAAAATCTTGCCAAAGAAGTTTCACTTCTGACACGTGCTCTTTTTTACTTATCACTACATAGTATAAAACAAAGCCGCTTTCTCTGTCCCTTTGTATGCTTAAATCTTTAAAACTTCGCAACAGATTTTGATGCAGTTTTTTTAATAGCTAGAGTGATTCAAGAGGAAGGTTTCAGTATATAATTTTTTAGGTTTAAGACAAAGCGGGCGAAGCCACGGGCGGTAAAGTTATATATTTAAGTAATAAATAATTAACTCACCACTTAAGCTAGATATGTATATTTTAATTTTTAAGTAATAAATAATTAACTTACCACTAACATAGCATAATGCGGGCAATACCCGGTCAGCCCGTGCAATGTAGTTCTCTGATATTTACTATGCCCGGCCAAATCTAGAAATGATACTAATTTCGCACTCCTTTCGCCTATACGCTCAGCTGTCATTAGTTCGGAACAACCGTAGTTTATAACGTTACCCTGAAAATTAATAAAAATAAATAAATATGACGTCATTCTAGCAATTCTTAAATATTCACATGAATGAAAGAAGAAAGAATGAAAAATATTTATTGCCAAAAATAAACTTAAAACTACTTATATTAACTAAAAAAAGACGGGTTGCACTGGGGGAGTGCCGGCAGAAGTGAAAACTTGATTATTAACGTTGAGCATGTTTGATATTTTGGAATGGTATCCGTCTTACGCATGGAATATAAGGGCTAAAAAAAAAGTCCGTCTTACGTTTTTTCGATCAGGCCACGTGTCCTGACGCGAGTTTAAGATTTTATACCCAACGCCGCTAAAGAAGTTTTCACTTCAAAAAATGCAATAAAATAAATAAATATAAAAGTTATTATCTTTCAGACTGAGCCATGCTGTCGGGCTTTAACACCTGAAGTCAGCGTTGATTTTCAGTCTGCCCGTAAGTTTTTATTTCCGAGACTCACAAAGTTTACAATAATGTTTTATATCAATATCTTGCTTTTAAAATCAAATTCAGTCACTTATTCATTTGTAGACAAGTTTCAGCAAAAAATATAAGTTTCAGTAAATAGTTTTTAGTGCAAAAAAATTCCAAATTAGAATAAATTACAGAAATGAATTGGTAAAATAGGAAGTTTTTTTCTGTGTTTTATATATTTTGCCTCACCTGAGCATCGAACCCCAGTATCTCGTGGCTCAATGAAGACGTCCTGCCACTTTTGACTTCGTGCAAATGTCTGAACATGTTGAGACGAGCACTACCGCGGCCGTTGTCTAGTTCACCTGTTTGAATTTGAATTTGATTTTGAATTTGAATTCAAAATTGAATGAATAAATTAATAAAAATATCATTCAATTTGGTCAAAAGGTATATAAGTTAAAAGGTTTATTTTGAAAATAAAAAACGTAAAACTATTTGGTATTTTGCATTTGAAATAGGAAATCTTAAAAGTATTTTGCATTTAAATGCTTTTTTAAAACTATTTTGTATATAATATCTGCCAATTTTAATGGTAAATATTTCAAATTTTACTATACAAAACGGATTTTAATGATTTTTGATTTATTGCTATCATTGCTACTTTTATTAGAATAAAAACTTTTACAAATTAAAACTTGAAATAGAATCTACAATTTGAATGACTTGCACGTTTATTGAAGGACGACATTTAATTGAATGACTAGGCCGAACGTCGATATAACAAGCTTCACTCAACGCGGCAACGTTCAATTAGTAGATTCAACCAGATGACTGCGACATGTATATATCTATTATAATATAAGTTTTTACCCGCGGCTTCGTATTATAAGTATTAAGTTATAAGTTTTAACTTATTTATAACTAGCTGTGCTCCGCGGTTTCACCCGCAGTGCTCCGTTCTTGTTGGTCGATATATAGCCTATAGCCCGATAAATGGGCTATCTAACACCGAAAGAATTTTTCAAATCGGACCTGTAGTTCCTGAGATTAACGCGTTCAAACAAACAAACTCTTCAGCATTATAATCTTAATATATATAAATCTCGTGTCACAATTAATGTTTGTCCTCAATGGACTCCTAAACCACTTAACCGATTATAATAAAATTCGCACACCATGTGCAGTTCGATCCAACTTGAGAGATAGGATAGTTTAAACATGTAGGTACCACGGGCGAAGATGGGGCGGACCGCTAGTATTAGTATAGATGTAACTAACCCTGTGTAAGTACTCCAATGAGTGTGGATTTCCCAGCTTCATTCGCTCCCATCACGGCAATCCGTAATTCCACACTTTGTTGTGTATCAGCCAACTGTTGGATAAAATTTAAATTTAATTCAACAAAAATGTAATTTTAATTCAAAGAATAGAAAATTAGGTTTAGGGCCGATTTTTCAATGCTTGGATAAAAGTTATTCGTCGAATAATGTATAAAACTACCATTTTAGGGCCGATTTTTCAATGCTTGGATAAAAGTTATTCGTCGAATAATGTATAAAACTACCATTTTAGGGCCGATTTTTCAATGCTTGGATAAAACTTATTCGTCGAATAATGTATAAAACTACCATTTTAGGGCCGATTTTT
>CAJQZN010041156.1:20250-46638 GCA_907164685.1 Colias eurytheme | reverse complement strand
AAGCATACATGCAGCTCAAACACATTACCCTCTTTCTGGGTCCGTCGTGTAGAAAAAAACAAGGCGATTTGAAAACCACATATTTTTATTTTTTTTGTAGATAAATTTTGTACATTAATATAATTCATCAAAATCTAAATATTCTACTCCTTCAAAGTACTGATCATCACTCTGTTTCGAAGTACTGGCAAGAGGGTACGGGGCATCTTCAGTATCTGTAAATATGATACAGTAAATATGATTTTTTTTTCTTATGGTTTGATTGATTAATAGATAGATAGCTGTATGAAAACAGTTATCACTATACTATGTAGTGAAATCTAAACTAGGTACTTTATTTGAGGCTGGTTGGATTGGATATAACTTCTTGACTCAAATTGTGCTGGTCGCACTATAAAAACTAGTTTTTGTTTACATACAAATAACCTCAAATTAAATTGCGAAAACGTAATAATCGCCATACATACATACATTAAACACTCGTTACTAATGGAATATTCTATTTTACGTAGTACTGAGCAAAAATAAATGGAATCTCACCGGTATATTCTGCTGTACGTTTGTAAACATTTTCCAAATCAGTCAATAAATTTCCAGCTTGAAATTCGGACAAACACCGAATAAAAACTTTATACACCACATCACGGACACCGCTACGTTTAACCTTTTTCATGATGTCTCATTTTTTATTTTAATTTCTTGTTCTAAATAACAATTTTATCTCAATAATTCTCCACTTCACGAAAAAAACAACAAATTTTTATTCAACTTGACAGCTATACATTGCCAATTCAGGGTTGCCAGGTAATGAAAAACGAATTAGTTCCAAAATAATTAATTTCATCTCTTTTATGTCGTACTATATGTAAAATTATTATTTGGATAAAAAATTAAATAAGCCAAATAATCTTTATAGTACCTGTGAAAGGATATTTCCTCTTTTTTTTTTTCTTTGTGGGAAGAACTTTTGCAGTGTTTAATAATACAAGACGGCATTTTTTTACTAATATTGCAAACGACTTTTGACGTATTGCATGACACCTATGACACTATAGATGCGCTATAGCACTGACGGAGTTTCGTATTCTTTTTTGATTTCGTATTTTCTTTGACAAGGGCGATGGATGATTGTCACGCTCCATCTGCCTTTTATTTTGTAATCTAAGTAATAAATACAATTATTCAAGATATTAGATAATATATGCACAAAATAAATTTCGTTTTACCTGATAATTTATCTATAAAACCGACAATTTTATTTATTTTTTTATCTATTCCTTAACTGGCAACACTTAACACTGTAAAGGATAATTACAATTTTACACTATCAACATGGATTATCGCACAAAACTGTTCCAATGTGAATTGGGCTTTATCTTATAAAAAAAGTATATCAAAACAAAATATTATCGACGTATATAATAATTTTATCACACCACGACACCTACACCTTAAGATAACTCAATAATAATAAACTAAGATATGTATTGCAACTATAATATAGACTCGATTACGAATATTGATAATAGACAATGTCAAATGAGAAATTTATTAAAAACTAGCGGTCCGCCCCGGCTTCGCCCATGGTACATAATTACGTTTTCTCTACATAAGAACTATCCTCGTACTTCAAGGAATATAATAAAAACAGAATTATCGAAATCGGTTCAGCCGTTCTCGAGTTATGCGCTTACCAACACATTTTGCGATTCATTTTTATATATAAGAAGATTATTATTAAGCTTCATTTGTTATTAATAATTATTAACAAATCAATAGTTACAATGTTTGTATGTTATTAAATGCTGTTTCGTTTATCGTTGTTTTTTTTAATTGTAGGATTTTAAATCAGCGCCATCTAGTATTAAACTGGGTAAAGTTGGGAACTATTGAAAATAGGCAACTGATATTACATTCTAAATAGTTTGTGCTAGCAAAATGAACTGATAACGTAGAGGAAATCCGTCTAGTCGAATAAATACTATAAATATCAAAATGTTTGCCAAGAGTACATAATCACATAATTGTTTATTTATCAAATGATATTAATATTCAATTAAGCAAGTTTTATTGTGTTCTACTGCGAAGGTCAATTATAGTGGTATTTAGTATTAACCAAAATTAAGAACATGAAAATTCGAGGGAAGAAGGTATATAATACATATCTTCTTATATATAAAAATGAATCGCAAAATGTGTTGGTAAGCGCATAACTCGAGAACGGCTGAACCGATTTTGATAATTCTTTTTTTATTATATTCCTTGAAGTACGAGGGTGGTTCTTATGTAGAGAAGACGTAAACATGTACCACGGGCGAAGCCGGGGCGGACCGCTAGTTACATAATATAATATAAGAGATATACAGATAGATATAAATCATTTCATGGGATTGGACTACCTAATTTTATGTATACGTCATAAAGCAACTTTAATTATTTTGATGTCACGGTTACCTACATTTCATGTAAAACAACAATATTTAGAAAAATTGAGACAAATAGAAATGTAGCGTTGATATTTACAGAAAGAAATCTTATGCTAAATATTTTAAGTTAGATCAATAAACTATGACAAACTAATAACACTTATTTCACAGAACAGTTAATAAGATCTACTAGCTGTGCCCTTTTGATATAACGAAACCGAATATAGAATCTGTGGCGCCTAGTGTTCTATTTACAGAAATAATTTCCTGAAAATCTTTCTGTAAATAGAATATAAGAAATCCTGCATCGTGCTAGTGACGTTTTTTTTATATCAGTTACTATAAAAAAATACTTAATTGTGTGATATGATCTTGTAGGATATATTTAACAGGATACCCGCAAAAAAATCTACCTGCTTATTTATCCCAATTTCCCTTGGTCATGGTATCATGCTAAATTTTTCGTTTGTTCGTTTTTGTTGGGAGAAGGTATGTCACATTGTGTTGGAGGAAGTTGCGCAAAAATATAGAAAACTTGACGGCTTTCCAATTTTTATAGGTTGCGAAATTAAATAATAGATAAGTAAGTAGATAGCTAAATGGGAACATCGCGGTATCCTTGTTGATAACGAAATTCGAAACATTGATAATATTGATAGTTGATACGTGAGGTATTAGATTACCTAATTTTGGAGAAATTTACTGAAATACCATAAGAAGCCATCGAGTTTTAGTAAAGATTATTTAAAAGTTTCAATTTATAAAATATTTATTGTTTCCTTTAGTTTCGCGATGGATCCGATCAAAAACTAATGTAACTGTCGTTCTGCAGATTGACGTCACAATTTTTATTTACACAGGTTTTTATGGTAATTTACTTCTCCTATTCAAATAGCTTATAAGTTATAACTTATTAAAACTTATCAATATAAATTACATGCCAACTTTCTGCTATGCCGGCTAATATACATTGAACAAAGTCATCAGCGAAGGAAATAATTTTACTGCTTAAGCTTGGGTGCAAAATCCAAATGCACTCTCTATGAAAAAGGCAGTAAACTCACGACTAACTCTCATAAGTCAGATGGGGCAGAAGACACACACGACCGATGAGAGATCAGCTACAAGACAGATAGCTTAATGTGAAATGTGGTACACCTACATCAGATAGGTTGTTCTGCGTAACCTAAACCAAAAAAGACACCACAAAACGTACAACAAAACCATACCAACTAAAACGATGACCACGAATACAATCACCGCTGCATAAATCAGCTGTTCCTTCACAGCCCCCCGTCAAAGCCTCTTCCAAATTGCTCAAATCTGGTGGATTATTCCTGAAATGGGTCTCCAGTTTCTTCGTCAGCAATTTCTTCACATATGCCATGAAGATTTCCTTCTCTTCAGCGGACATAGAGCTTAATTGTGTCATGACACTGGTCAATCTATCTTTAATTTCGCCCTTGGCATTGTCTGATGCCGCTAGGTTTTGTAGCAATGACATTACGTCCACATTCTGCATGGACTCCGATAGCTTCTCTGTTACGAAGTTCTTGATGTTCAGGGGATCGTCCGCCATGTTTTGAATCTACTGTAGAAGCGAATAAGTCAGTATTGTCTCCTAGTGTTATTTTGATCTTGGTTTACTTCACAGATCTCCACTATATTGAATTGTCTATGCTTGCTCAATAGTAGGCGAGATAAATTTGTGAGAGATTGGCTTATAGAGTAGGATAAAAATATCTTGGACAGTTTAAGTATAAGTTAAACATAATTTAAATATTTTACGGAAACATAGCTCTTAAAGGCGATAAAAAGTTGACTATAGACGAGGAAAAATAATATTGATTACAAATTTATAAATACTTACATATTCACAATATTCAAACCCACTCGTTACAATCAAAACCTAATCAATGATTAAATTAATCGTTTAATTGTTGCATGAAGATAACATTGATATTATGTGATAATATTGATTTTGTAGACACAAAAAATATATTTAAGAACACGGATATCTGCCAGCATATAACCATGGCTATTGCGATCATAATTTGAATTTGCCAGTCAGTTCAATTCACGGCGTAAACTGTCTGGAAATAAGAGGTCATAATACGGCCCCTGACAATATCGATGTAGTAATTAAAGTAGCAGTTGAAAATCAAGCCAAAATCCAATAAATGTGTATAATATTATGTGGTACAAGTCTTAAATTCAACAAATTATGCTTTAATCCTAGTCAATAGGAGCTAGCATGGAGTGAATACGAACTTTTACTGAGTATTCCACGCATCTTCATTATAAAGTCGATTGGGATCCTAGGGTTTCTTTTGTAGTTAATTAAATAGAACCAAAACATTTTTATTGTTCTGACTATAATATGGAGCAAACAATATTTTAACAGAGCGTTTGATCAAAACACGTCAGCGGTTAAGAAACTTGTGCTGCCAACAAAAGATATAAACCTCACTAATTTATACATTAATAAGAGTACAAAACGAAGACATGGAAAAATTATGAAGAACATCAATACTGAAACATATATTGAGAAGTTAATAGCAAGTTAACCAATCTCTATGATACACGTAATACAATCTTTATCAATATTTTATAAAAAATTCGGTGTTCGCGAAGATAATTCGATTTGGGCTTATGCTTATCTCACTTATGAAACAATTCCTTGATAATTGAATTGTGTATATTGTGTATACCTGAATATTTCTTACAAATATATCTATAAGTTCAGGTATGAGGTAAATTAACAATTGGAGTACCCAATTAGAGCGTGTGTGCCGAGCACACGTGTCTGAAGTGAAACTTCTTTGGCTAGATTCAAAGATACCAAAATCTTCGCTTTACTCCATGACGTGACGGTATTGCTATGACGCGACCTTGAAATTTGACTCTCAACGCGCCTAAAAAAGTTTCATTTCAGAACATAGACGCATAATATTATGACAGTTAAAATTTAATTAAAAATTAAAAAGTAACACGTACAAGTTTTAAAAATATTTTTTGTTAAATATAAAGTGTCAAATTTTTAAAATAGACTGTATGACCTTTAGATTGATTTAATAAAATGAATTCAAATTGTTAATAGTTTTATAAGGTCACATCTTGATAAACAGTCCCTATTAATATTATAAATGCGAAAGTAACTCTGTCTGTCTGTCTGTTACGCTTTCCCGCTTAAACCTCTCAACCGATTTTGATGAAATTTGGCACAGACAATCTTTAGACCCTGAGAAAAACATAGGCTACCTTTTATCAAAACACCACGCGGGCGAAGCCGCGGGCGGAAGCTAGTACATACTACATACATAATGTTATATGTACTTGGTATACAATTAATGGTAATTGGTAAAGAATTAAGGAAATCTCATAGAAATCAGTCAAGTTTCCGAGGAGCATAGCAACACTGTGACACGAGAATTTTACATATTATTATGAGATAATGATAAAATATTGTTGTTTACGACAAAATTTATCTAGAAATTATGGGTCACAAGGTCTAGGGCATAATGCAATTTTGTCTTCGTAAGTAGGTATCTTATCAAATAAATATATTATGTTACATTTTAACTTTTAAGCAACTTCAATATGTGAGCATTTGTTCAAAATTATCAGTTTTCTGCATTTGGGCCACGTATTTTTGTTCAATAGTATGTACCTAGGTAGGTATTATTCGAGCTAATAATTGCAAACTTGCATAAAAATATTTTGAAGTGAAACTTCATTAGGCGCGTTGAGAGTAAAATTTCAAGATAACGGCATGGCAATACCGTCACGTCATGGAGTTTCACTTCTGACACGTGTGCTCGGTACTCACGCTATTTTTTATCATTTGCAGTTATGAAAACTAAGTATAGGTATTATTGTTTTATCAATTTTATAAATAACTGTAGGAAAATGATAACCAAACGCTTATTTTATCAACATAATGTTAATGACTATTAAATGATAAAAATCTCATTTTTAATTATGTATACGAAGGCTTTATAAGTTCTATGTATGCAAAAAATATACCTATGTAAACACGTTTATCAACTTATTTTTTGTTGAAGGCGAAAATGCAATGTCCACAAAAACAAAGTTTATGTTTTCGAATATTCCAGAAAATGGGGTCAATTGTATGGAAATGTTTTTTAATAATTTAGGTAAGTAAGTAAATTAAAAATTACCGATTTAAATATGTAATGATGAATTCAATTAAGTAACAAATTTCTTTAAAAAATGAAATTATAATATAGCCTCTATGTAAGCCTCATACAAAAGAATCAGAAACTACAAATTAAAATAAATTATTGTTTTGTTTGTACAGCAGAAACCGCGACCTAGTTTCAATTATTTTAATTCATGAAGTGCGTCAAACGAATATATTAACACGCTTTAAAAATCAAGCAGAGTTTACTCACTCAACTCATATTATAAGCGATAATACAAAACTCGACTTACGCATCACAAAGAATATGAGGAACACGAAAACCACCCCTAACACGGTGCCATAAGCACCAAAAACCTGTGGCACGTCCCCAGTCAGCATACTGCGCAGACTCTCGCGCACTTCTTCGTCAATTTCAGCAGAACTCAACATATCTAACAATTCTTTCTTTGACGGTGGCGTATCTGAATCCAGCATGTCGCTTATTCTTTGCAAATCTTCATTGACCACTTCGCCTTCCATTTTTGAAATTTAGTTTTTTTTTATTTACTTTTTTAAATTTTTATTTTAAAAGAGTCCACAGCGTAAAAAGGTTGATGTTGTAATGATACGTAGATAATGTAGTTGGCTTGGTGTTGAGTGTAGTGTATAAGATATCGCGATTAATAAATTGTTATATTTTATTATTTTTATTAACAACTTATTTTGCTTGTTATTGACGTTTGACATTAAATAGATAATGGATTCCACAGATTATATAAAAAGATGACTTATAAGAGCATGATAGCAGACCAAAAATATACACCTGTAGAAATATTATAATAAGAAAATACTAGTAAATAATACAAAGTGTTCATTATTTTATAATATTCATACCATTTTCTCTGATTTAATTTGGATAATAATACTGATATGTAAATTGTAATAGTTAAAAAGACGTCCCATTTTATAGAAAGCAAGTCATGCATGAAAAATCTATCAAAAACTTTAATAATAGTATAATCGCTCTTGCTTATATCTTAAACCACTTTTTAAATATGCCAACTGATCAATTAAATACATTATTTGCATTTTAGGAATTTCATTTTCAAGGCGACCTTCAATATTAATTCTATAGATACAGTTTTCTGTATACTTTTACAAACAAAAATATCCAATACAAAATAAAATAGTTAATAGTTATAATATAATAATATTATAAAGCTGAAGAGTTTGTTTGTTTGAATGCGCTAATCTCAGGAACTACTATTTTAAAAATAATACCGGTGTTAGATAGCCCATTTATTTAGGAAAGCTATATATACGCTATATATCATCACGCTAAGACCAACAGGATCAGATCACTGCGGGAAAACCGCGGGGCACATCTAGTAATTAATATTCTTTTCACGTTTTACTATGCTAATTGATTTATTGGAAGCATTATTTTATATCATAATATATAATGTAACGCTTCTAAGAAATCCAATATTTATTTATTTAAAGACGTAAACCAACCAACAGTAGGCAGTTATAGCTCAATTTGTTACATGTTATTTGAATTTGTACATTACATCTTATTCTAAATTGGCTATTAATTACAGGTACAGCATTACTAATATAATTTATTTTATACTAGCTTTCCGCCCGCGGCTTCGCCCGCTTTTTCAGAGAAAAACCCATTCCCGTAGGATTTCCGGGATAAAACCTATCCTATGTCCTTTCTCGGGTATCAAAATATATCTATACCAAATTTCATGCAAATTGGTTCAGTAGTTCAGGCGTGATTGAGTAACAGACAGACAGACAGACAGACAGAGTTACTTTCGCATTTATAATATTAGTATGGATTAAATAGAGTAAGTTTTAATTTAAGCATGAATATCTCTTCAATGTATTTTTGGCTCAACTGAATTAAACCAATAAATGTATGAAAGATATAACTGAATTGACTGCAATTAAAATAAAGTAGTTTGTGATGCAAATAAAATAAAGTTTATTTGAATCAAAAAACAAAAGCACAAGGTGTATATCTTATTTGCAGGTACATACATTTTTATTTTAAATACAGAGTTTAAACAATGACCCCTATGCTAGGTTTAACCTGTGTTATAGGGGCCATAACAGATGTATGCATAATGCATCTGCCCCTTACCCCACTACGGGGACACGGGACTTCACTACTAGGGGTCATATAATAACAATAGGATTGACTTATTGTGTAGTTACACCTATTAATTTTAATGAATCACGAATCTAAGTTAGAATCAGTACTGTGGTTACCATAATATAACCGAGGGACATAATAGAAATAGACCCATCACCACTGTGTGATGAAGAAATAAAACCGGCCAATAGCGAGTCAGACTCGCAAACAAAGCATTCCGTACCATCATCTATAATAGAAAATCATTTGTTGTATGGACCCCCCTTAATGTTTTATTTTTTAAATTTTTAATTTGTTGGTATAGCAGTAACGGAAATACAGTGTAAACTCTATATAACGACACTCCATTTAACGTCAAACTCCGTATAACGTCAAGATTTCTCGACTTTGGTTGGTTTATATTGTTGTCTATACAATAATACACTCCATATAGCATCACGCTCACTCTAATTAACGACCACAATAAGACATTACCACTAGGAACTAGGACTAGGTTGTACTGACTAAGTTGCCGATATCAATGAAAATGTAGTTGTTTACATTCTTTTTTACTGACATACCGAAGATTCTCAGAAATGCAGTCGTAGAAAAATAAAGAAAAAATTCTGCATGCCGAAGAAGATGGACGATCTGCCAAAAAATTGAAGAAACCTCAATATAAAGACCTTGATCAAGCGATGATAACATGGTTTCATAGGCAATGTCAAAATAATATACCTGTCTCTGGACCAATCATGCAATTTTCCCTTTCTCTCCATTTAACGACCACTCTCTATAACGTCGAAAAATGCACGGTCCCTTAAGTGACGTTATATAGAGTTTACACTGTACATCATATGTGAAAATTTCAGCTTTCTAGCTATCACGGTTTATGAGATACAGCCTGGAGACAGACGGACAGCAGAAGCTTTGAATATGCAGCATATGCTATGTTATGTGCGAACATAGTTTTTCCATTGTAATATGAGGCTGAATCAACACGTTATTTTTTATAGAAACATGATAACATATTCTATATAGAAACATTTGTTTACAATCATTACTTACTGCTAAATAAATTTGAGTTAAAAGGAGAACAAAAGCATGGTACATAATATGTATTTTTTATCTATTATATATAATTGTATGCAAGAAAATAGTGTTGTCAAGATAACAAAAGTTTAATTTATGTATTTAGCTTAGTACTTCTTAACCATTCCATCAATTGTAACGATTACTCGGTTGGTTAACCATCTTTTGTTTTCGACAAGGACACATATTTCATAAGCTTGACATGCATTTATTAAACTAGATATTTAAAAAGCAAAATTTGCAAAAAATTAAGATAAATACCATAATTAGAATTCACAAGATGTTATTGTATAAAGTGGGTGAAAACTGATGAAAAAAAATAATTTCGTTTTTCATAAAGGGACTGTCAGTGCTTAAATTTTTCCGTATGTTACTTCGAGGAACATCGCAGGGTACTGAAAATCTATTTTCTTTAAAGCCTTATTTAATAATTTATGTTATTTACCTGATAACCCCACAACAACGATCCCTGGAATGATAAAAACCGAGTTGGAAAATGCGTGTTCCAACGGGCCATCTTGACCGCCGCTCAAGTCTACCATATTTAAATAATACTGCACAGTTACACTAAATACTGATAAAATTCAATATAATAACTAATTCAGATCATGTCAGAGATCATTTGTTACAATTTAAAATGTTTTCCACTGGAAAATAGCGGAAAATCTGTTGCTTCGCATAGCAAGATTTTGACGTTTCGCGAAAATTGAAAACAGACATTTTTTTGCTTTCAATCGCAGCTAAGGGCATTGGATACAAGGTTTTTGGATCTTATGATAATTTTCTTCTATCACAGACTAATAATAATAATAATATACTACGTATACAACTTCTATGTTTTTTTTTGTGTAACGAAACGACAACAAATTCTATTATATTATGCTTAATAAATTATTATCTTTAAAAGCATTATATAAGTACGTCCATTATATATATTTTAATGCAGTAGTTGAACAAGTGACTCTTATATTCGATAATTCGTACAGATTCATATTTCTTAATTAAATTATACCTAGAGGCGTATACCCTCTTGTTTGTATATATAATATCATTGTGTATACTACGGTGTTGTTCATTCGTTAGCCAAATAGAAATAGAGAGAGATGAGATAAATACAATGCTAACATAATATTATGTCTTAACAATATTATTTAGCAAATTAACTGGTCTAAAGCAGAAAAACGTCTGGTTCTCATATAAATCGGTATACCACAGTTTCATACTAAGCCGCATAATTTCGCTTGTAGTGCATATTTGAAATATTTTTTGAAATCGGTAAAGTAGTTCCTGAGATTAGCGCGTTCATAGAAACAATGAAACTCTTCAACTTTATTATTGTTATAAGGATACTATACTCTGCAGGAACATGTTATTTCTGACTAAATAACTATGAAAATTGCATTAAATTATGGGATAAATAAAACAAAAAGCTATAAACATAAATTTTATTATCCAAAATACACATTTATGTATATCTTTTGGCCTTAATACGAAATTAGTGTACAATACTATAATAATTAACTATTGTGACAGGGATACAACAGTTAAAAACCAATATACAAATAATATCATTATTTAAAAACATTTAAAAAAGCATAGATTGATGAATGAACGAATGAACGAAAGAGGCTGCAATGTCATCAAAAAATGACAGTTTATTTACAAGTTTTTTTTTTATGACAACGCTTTTTTCACGATATTCTTAGCTTAATAATTTAAATAATATAGGAAAAAATATCAGGACACAAAGTCAATATTTATAAAAATAATGTTTGTTAATTTTGTTTATTTTTTGGTATCGTTGTCATGTACTTGCAGCCAGAGCTTAAATGACAATTTTTTTGTAGAAATTCCGATTAACTCCATAATATAATATAAAAAATAGGAGTTTAATTCATCTTGTATATAAACGTTAGTAAATTGACTTGAAGTTCCTCAACTTGCAAAGAATTATCACAGAATGTTACGACGAACTTCAAATCTTCAATGGTTAAAAAATTTTGGTCCCTAAATATTAATCTACCAAAATATATTTTTACTTAAAAATCTACTGGAGATATGAAAATATTATTGTCTTAAGGCACGTTGGAATGTTTGCGCGCTTTGTATTCATAATCCATCTTATTTTATGTATAAATAGCGTTCAACACATTACTGGTTAGAGATTCTAGGAATACAATTTTAATTATATTTTCTACGTTTCGAAAAAATTACCTATTATCACGGAAAATTTGTAACCAATAACATGGCAACATAATATCGTCGTCACAATCTACACAATGCTTAAAACTACTTCGATAATTCATAATGTCTTATATTATTGCATTAAACTATGTTGTGTGAATTGTTACAAGGATTTTTTAATAATTTTAACTATATTATTTATTTAATTAGTTTTTCTTGATGGGATCGAGGTTGTCTATTGAAAAATCGTCGTTTCCAAAGCTGATCCCTCTGCTGAAGCCGTCCTGGAATATGAAAATAATATATTAAATATAAATAATAAAAAGGTCAATATTAGGATCATTGTAATAATATAACTCAACAAGTAACTAGCTGTTAAAATACAAAAGTGGAATTGAATACAACTGTACAGATTAAAAAATTAGGAGGTGTAATGGTATTATATAATCGAAACTTTGTGGCATATCTTTCATATGCGTAGTTTAAAAAATAATTAAGAAAGGAATATCTGATAATATTTCCTCTAATTTACATTTATTTATGATCATTGGCAAAGTGCACTTTATACTTAATGTACGCAGTGATCTTAATAGACGGCTAGGTCTAATAACAAAACACTAACTGACTAAAAACCGGGTCTAAAACGTAGGTATTAAGATCATGGTAGGTATAAATAAAGTATTATTTTAACGTTAAACCATAGACAAGAACAATAGATCAGGAGAAGTTTAAACCCAGTACTAAAGTTAAACCATGACTTTAGTTTGAGTTTAAAACAGGTATATTTTTTTTGTTGTAATACAGTATTTTACAAGTATTTCCTATTTACTAACCTTCATCTCCGAAATAGTTTTATCCAAGAACCCATTGAAGCTGCTATCCAATTCAACCGCAGGTTTTTCGCTCAAATTGCCGAAACCATTGAAATTATTCCCAAATCCGTTTCCAAATATGTTTCCCTTCGTTTCAAACGGATCGTAACCACTCAAACCATTTGTAAACGACGTGTTTGAGTTAAAAACAGACGTTTGTAGGTTAAAATCCCGTATGTCATAGTTCGGTTTGACAGATTGGTTTGGGAACGACTGATTCGTTTGCATTTGACTCGGGACCGAGAATGGAGTTGAACCGAATAAATCGTTCCCGTTCATATTTTGTGTTGGTTGGTTCTGACGTTTGGATGCTTTTGGTGGGGGGGCCACTGGAAATAAATTTTATTTTTTAGATTAGATTATATTAAATAACATAAAGCATATACCTATTTGTAATGTATGTAATAATTAATAAAGTAATAAATTGTATTCAAACTATATGTATATTTTGTAGTAATGTATTTGTTACTTATATGTGAAGTTACAGAAATAAACGTTTTTTTAGTATAATATATGTGTTGGTTTTATTTCTTTCAAACTATATATTTTGATGTTCATATTTGCTTAGCACTTAACCCTCCATTGTCCTCATAGTTATTCAAGTAATTGTATGTATCTTTTTATTTATACATCTCTGTGGACTATTACAAATCCAATTCTTAATGTCGATGCAGTTTTTTCACTTCAATAAAAGTCTAATATATTATGTTTTTATATACATTTACACTTACATAGCGGAGGTGCTGGTGTTGAGGGACTATCAACTGAAGAGTTGAAGCGACTCACAGGCTCCGACTCGAACGCTCTTGGATCGAATTCTAGAAAGATCGAAATCAAATAAGTTATAAATATTACAGGACAATTTTCACACAGATCTGATCCCATACTAAGCTTTCGCTTGTGTTATGGAAACCAGATGGCTGATAAACATACATATATAATTTTAAATAAATACTTAAGTATATAGATAATTAACACTCAGACACAGAGCAAACATCTATGTTCATCACACAAACATTTGCCTCGGGTGGGAATCGAACCCACGACCTCTGGCTTGGAAGGCAGGGCCACTACCATCCAAGCCAACCGGTCAGTTGTTTTATTTGTCTTTAATATTACCAGCGGATATTTTTTATTTGTTGTTATTGACAATTGATCTATTATGTGCATTGAAATGGAAGAATTGAGCTCTCAAATCGAAATTACCCTTTATGTGTCTGCTAAATTTCATCAAAATCGGTTCCGCATTTTTTGCGTGAAGGTTTCCGCAGTTTTGCAAACATATAAACTTTCGCTATTTTTTTTCTGTTCTGTGTGTTAGATTATTAAGATTTATATTTTTTTTACATGGTGGAAAATTATACGCTTTCTATTTCTATTTTATTACTAACTAGCTTTCCGCCCGCGGCTTCGCCCGCTTTGTCTAAAACCTAATAAATTATACACTAAAACCTCTTGAATCACTTTATCTATTAAAAAAAACCGCATCAAAATCCGTTGCGTAGTTTTAAAGATTTAAGCATACAAAGGGACATACGGACAGAAAAGCGACTTTGTTTTATACTATGTAGTGGTATTACATTTGTTATAATATTAGTAGATACATACCGCTATCAGAATCTGAGTTCATCAGCAATCCCTCTAGTTTGGTGCCTACCGCTGGGTTCTTATTCGTGGACAAGTCACCCAGGAGTTTTCTGTAAATGAACAATAAAAAAATATTAATTAAGTATATTATAACTATCATATAAAATACTTCTCTGGGGCTGCTGTAAGCAGTATATTTTTGACAAATAATTATAAATAATAGTTTATAGTACGCTTAATTACATACAAAACAAAAATAACTAATATTATCGTATATCGAATAGGAATCTATACTAATATTATAAAGCTGAAGAGTGTGTCTACGGGTCCGATTTGAAAAAATTCTTTCGGTGTTAGATAGCCCATTTATCGAGGAAGGCTATAGGCTATATATCATCTCGCTAAGATCAACAGGAGCGGAGGACTACGGGTAAAACCGCGGAGCACAGCTAGTATGATATAAAAAGAATTAACGAAATCAGTTCAGCCATTCTCGATTGCGATTAACAACACATTGTCGATTCATTTTTATTTTATAAATATGAGTATAATATACAGTGATACAAAAACATACCCAGTTCTATTATTGTGCGTAGGTGGAGGCGTAGATAACAACAAATTGTTATCGTTACTCGAATTGTACGTGTCTGTTGAGTTGTTGGACATCGCGTCCATACCTGGAATATTAAATTAAAAAAAAAATTACAATATTTATACATAAAAAAAATCTTAACTGATTTAATTTGGACTTGAGTCTGGTAGAAACCTAATAGGAATAATAATATATTTTATATCATGTAAAATATGTTTAATCATGATTTATATTCAACATGGAAGTGTAATACACAAAGATTAGTGCCAATGAACTTGATATTATATTAGTTCCCAATATGAATTACTTAAGATAATTGATAAAACAATATTATGGATTATATTTCATTCACTCATTCATGTCTACATTTCTTTAAAGCGTCTATTAAAATCAACATAACAATTTTAACCCGCTAGCCAGATGTTTCAGATAAATCGTTCGCTTATTTCATACATTCATTCATTCATTCACTCATCAATATTGAGAGTCCTGGGGCCGTATTATGATCGCAATAACCAGCCATGGTTATTTATGGTATTATTTGAATTTGCCAGTCAGTTTAATTCAGGGCGTAAACTGACTGGGAATAAGGAGTCATTATACGGCCCATTATAGCGAACTCGTTTACAAGCGTAAAACTAAATCATTCATTTCGTTCATTCATTCATTCACTCACCAATATCGGGCGTCTTGTTCCCGTTCATAGCGAAGCCGTTAGCTAGAGTGAGAGAGGAGATCTGTTTCTCTAATTCCAGCGGTGGCTTGTACTCAGTAGATCATTCATTTTGTTCATATATTTAGTTCATTCATTCACTTACCAATGTTGAGTCTTGTTAATAGCGAACTCGTTAACAAGCGTAAAACTAAATCATTCATTTCGTTCATTCATTCATTCACTCACCAATATCAGGCGTCTTGTTCCCGTTCATAGCGAAGCCGTTCGCTAGAGTGAGAGAGGAGATCTGTTTCTCTAATTCCGGCGGTGGCTTGTATTCGGTAATGTCGGTTATATTGTTCCGGGATAGATATGCTGAGAGATCGTCCTTGTATGTAATACGGGAGAGTTCCTGGAAATTAGGATTTTTTGTTAGTAATGCACAAATTTGTTAATAGTGTTAGTTAATAGTTAATCTATACTAATATTATAAAGCTGAAGAGTTTGTTTGTTTGAACGCACTAATCTCGGGAACTACTGGTCTGATTTCAAACATCATTCCACTGTTGGATATGTATGTGGTCTCTACTCTATGCTACGGGCGAAGCCGGGGTATGCCCGCTAGTTATAAGAAAGGGAACGTATTCGAAGTTATATGTGGGGTGTAGAAAAAAAAGCCGGGTTGCACTGGGGGAGTGCTGGCAGAAGTGAAAACTTGATTATTAACGTTGAGCATGTTTGATATTTTGGAATGGTATCCGTCTTACGCTTTTTCGATCAGGTCACGTGTCCTGACGCGAGTTTAAGATTTTATACCCATTACAGAAAAAGTCCTCAACACCGCTAAAGAAGTTTTCACTTCAAAAATTGAATACGGTCTACTTATTTGTATAGGACTAGGATTAGAAAGATCGCGGGCTGATCGAATTGAATCATTCATAAAGCATTTTTACGTTATTACACAAAACAAAGATATTATTTTTTATCATCGATGTAAGTATGGAATTTTTTTTTTCTAAAAATGTAAATTTTTTGTATAGTTTAATAAAATTTTGAAATTTATTTACCTGTAGCCGATTTTTGTACGCGTTCATTTGTAATTCGAGTTTCTTGTTCTGCAGAGTTAGTTTCTGTAGCTCAATGTATTTGCCGTTGTCGTTCAGGAACCGCCTGGAAAATTTAAAATTAAAACAATACAGTACAAAATATAATTTTCGAACAAAAAAGTCTTCAAATTAACAATTCGAGCGGTGAAATGGAATAATGTTGACATGTTTTTTTTAATATGTATTCCTGTTCTAAAGCTACCTCATGATTCTTATTAATTTTATCATTTGAAGACATGAAATTTCATTTCATGAAGTTTCATTTACAAAATCTTGTCTAACATTTTCTATGACAGATTCGACTAATGTATTTTTTCACATTTAACACATTTTACTACTAATTACTAAATCATATCATTCCAATACATTGACTTCCTTTCCCAATATACATACTATAATTACATACCTATAAGCAAGATCAAACGCCTGTCCAATAGTCAACGTGATCTCTGAGGCCAATTTCGTTGATATGAACACGAAACATTCGTGTTTCTCCATGTTACCACTGTCATGGCCGTTCATACCGTTCACTGTACTGCCTCCTGTTAGATTGGTGTTGGAAACAGTTTATTAATAAGTATATGAAAAGAAAATTAAATAAATATGTATAAGTAAAGTAAAGAGATTGAGTGAAAAATTACCCCAGAATGTTTGGTGAAAAATTCTGGGGTATTTTTTATTATTTTGAGGGTATTTATGTATTGACTCTACCACACTTCTGTGATTGTAAGTGAGAGAAAATGTCTGTTTATAAGAATTATAAGTATGTGTGTACCTAAGGGACATAGTTACTCATTTTGTTATTAATCTCTTTAAATAAAGATTAAAAATTAAAGAAACTGCACTGAAATTAATAAAACTTGCAGTGTTCCTGATCTCATAGAAATACAATGTAATTGTCAAATAATTTTTATGGTTACTCTGCTATTGGGATGAATTCCAATAAATCTTTAATAATAAAATTGTTTTAAACTTCGTGTGTAAATGACCGTGTACTAACTCAATTATTATTTTACATGTATATTTGAATTGAACTCACCCTTAGCAATAAAAGAGAAGTATTTCTTAGCGCCCTTATCATCAGCACAATAGGATATCCTGTGCAATGGGAACTGGTATAACACGTTGTTTGACCGCGGCTCCTGAAAGATATAAAAAAAATATATAAGTACTTAAAATATAATTTTTTTTAATTTAGAACATCATAAGAAAATAACGGAATAATAAGAGTGTGTGTGCCGAGCACACGTGTCAGAAGTGAAACTTCTTTGAAAGATTCAAAGATAACAAAATCGTCGCCCTACTCATGACGTGCCGCGACCTTGAAATTTTACTCTCAACGCAAATAAAGACAGGGACAGTTTTAAACTTAGTAAACTAGTTTTAAGAGTATACATTTTAAAGAATGAGTGAACGATTGAATGGTTTATATCCTAATATGGCTAATATGAAGAATAATTAAATTCTTCTTATGTAATATAATGTGATGTTGAATCAATTATAATCATAGTTTCTTACATATTTTATTAAATACATATAACTTAGGTAACATTTTTCTGATGCAATGCAGGAAATAAATATAGATTGCATTGTTTGATTTATTTAATTACCGTTACAATAAAGTATATATTATAGAAACTACCATAATAATAGTACTTCAAGAAAACACATTTTTGTAACAAACTTAGCTATTACATGCTATGTTTATCCAATACACAGGTGAACAAACATAAACATTTTTTCATGTAAACTTTTACAAATATATGAATAATATTTATTTTAAAAACACCGATTGAACCGCTTCTATCGAAAAGAATCGGTAAGAAATTCGATATATATACTACTCACAACTACTAGATAGACACTTTTTTAAGAACATACAAAGACACACACACACACACACGCACACAATGTAAAAGTATACGTGTATATAATTATTTATAACCCTTCATCTCACTCAACGTATAAGTGTAATGACACAAAAAAAACGATACCAATTATGTAGATGATACGTCAATCATACACACACAATTTAACCTTAATAATTTATTTCCAAATTTGCAACCATACATCTGGAACTAATATAACCCACTAGTTATGCCACGCGGTTTTACCCGCTTTGCTCAGCTCCTATTGGCCTAAGTGTGATGATATATACCTAGCCTCTAGCCTTTCTCGATAAATGGGCTATCCAATACTATAATATAAGACTATATACATATTCAAATCTTCATATCAAACTATGGGTCTGGTAGTTTCCGAGATTAGGGAGTACAACCAAACAAACAGTATAGATTAAACAAAAAAATCTATTACTGTATGTTACGTATAACCAATGCATGTTAAATTTCACAATCGACACCCAAACATTATGTAATCGGTTCAGTTACGATGTTTTACGATTTATGTAATCTATTGACTTAGTTTCTGACATGGATTTATTGTTAGCTTCTCTGTTGTGCATTAATTTGTATGTTTTGCTCAGATGAGCTAGTAAAAAGAAAATGTGCTAGATAATAGTCAGGGAATATTAATTAGATATATGTACATAGTACCTATGCTCTTATACAGGAACTAGCTTACCGCCCGCGGCTTCGCCCGCTTTGTCTAAAACCCAATAAATTATATACAGTTAAAACCTTCCTCTTGAATCACTCTATCTATAAAAAAACCGCATCAAAATCCGTTGCGTAGCTTTAAAGATTTAAGCATACAATAGGGACATAGGGACAGAGAAAGCGACTTTGTTTTATACTATGCTATGTAGTGATTCTGAATAATAATATTATGTATTATTTTATCGTGTTGTGTAAAGGCGCTTCTAGCAGTTGTCAATTTTGGCGCCTAAACCGCATACAGACAGATGTCACGAGCCAACCTCATGACATAAACAGATCTAAAATTGAACGTTTAGAAATATATAATCACAATATTCATAAATGAGACATAAACAAATCTAATGCCGGGTCCAGACTGGTGAAACGTAACATGCAATGTAACATTCTGCCTTTCATTGCATGTTCGCTGCTGGTGTGGACGCATAGCGCGCTCATAACGCGCATTCACTACGAACATCCCGCGTTCGTCTGTTTCCGCCATTCTGCCGCGAACACGGCCCTTCGATACACGTTTTTTTCGTGCCCGTCAAACCGGTAGATCACACGAAGCATGGAGTCCGAAGACCACGTTCTTGCTATGACGATTATCAGTACTTCATTATTAATAATACATCAACTCATGAAAACACGCCGAAGACCCTTTCTTTTGCTCATTCCACGCAGTCTCGTCCTCCATGTTCGTTGCGTTCTCAAACGACCGTCCACATTGGCTGCTCCGCGCACACAACGCGCCCCTTTGTGTTCGTCGAAAAACCGACAAATTTCGGATCGCTCCGCGCGCGGCTTGTAATGCTCGTAAGTCGTAGCATGCGCGTGTAATGCACAATTCGCGCGCGCAAGACGTCCAAACTATGAGAAATTGTTACAAAGTGTGTTACCTTTCATGATACATTGCAGCAATTTGGACGGTGAATTCTTTCATTGCATGTTACATTGCATGTTACGTTTCACCAGTCTGGACCCGGCATAAAGTTAAGTCCGTGGTTAAGTCAGCTATGTATTTCCACTTGATTTCCACAGTGTATTTCATTCTTGTAGTGTACAGGTTAAGTCCAGTGGCTATTTTTTTTTTTTTGTAAATAAGTAATTATTTAAAACTAGATTTCCGCCCGCGGCTTCGCCCGCGTTTTCAAAGGAAAACCCGCATAGTTCCCGTTCCCGTGGGATTTCCGGGATAAAACATATCCTATGTGTTAATCGAAGTTACCCTCTATATGTGTGCTAAATTTCATTGTAATCGGTTCAGTAGTTTTTACGTGAAAGAGTAACAAACATCCATACATCCATACATCCATACATCTATACATCCTTACAAACTTTCGCCTTTATAATAGTATTAAGATTAAGATTAAGATCTATGCCTTTTCAGGTAGTGGTGTGTGTGAATTTTTTGATACTTGTATAATATAAGTAAATAACTGCGCCCCGCAGTTTCACCCTCGATAAATGGGCCCAACCAGTAGTTCCTGAGATTAGCGCTTTCAAACAAACAAACTCATCAGCTTTATAATATTAGTATCTATAGATAAAAGTGGAACAAGTGAATTGTATGACAATGTCAATTATCCACAGAAATGTTGTTACACACATTTCTATAGGTAAGACATAATTATATCAGACACTACACAGGATTTTTTCCGTATGAATCGAATAAATATACGCGCTATAAATTTAAATTTCGTCAGTAACAATAATTATTGCCCCTCAAAGTTACCTACAACTGTTAGGGACTTATTAGGCATAAGGATTTCTACGTTCGCTTTCCGTCATGGCCCAAACGGGCCAAATGAATTAAAAGTGAAATCTGTAGCCGTTACGGGTTCAAAATGGCGCGAACGTGATTGAAATAAATCTCTGAATAGAAATTGTTACTACATTGTTGGTTTCTTTTGGAAAGTGTGTTTAAAATTTATTTTATTGTTTAATGCTGGTGAATGGTTTGATTGATTCTTTGTTGAGAGGTTCTATTGTATTTTTGTTTGTTTTTGTGCAACAAAGCAGACTGCTTCTTACGCGATTCCTATTTATCTCCAAAGAGATAGAAATAAATAAATCAATTTACTTTAAGAATGAATCATCTGTATGACTTAAATCTACAATTTTATAGTATCTACCTATGCTTTATATTTCCCATAATTAAACTACATTACGACAAAATATATGTCACGAACATACAGACATACAACGACACAAGCAAACAAGCAGACATACATACACCTCTTGTTCCAAACGTCATAAATAACTGAAATCATATGAATGAATGAATGAACGAGCAAATGAATGAACGAAAGAACGAATGAATTTTACCTGTATAGCCACACCGTCAACAGACACGGTGATTTCGACCTTCTTGCATTTAGCAGCATCCTTGGTTTCTGATTTCTTCAATTGTTGTGTGAACTGCAGTTTTTTAATCGCATCTTTCACTACCTCGATGCCTTTTGGTTGATCAACTTGTGTGCAGCCGAGGAACTGAAAAATGTTTTGGATTTTGATTATTATTTAGATATATCGTACATATTAAAATGGTAATACAGTGATGTTCGAATTGGTCAAGGCATTTTGTGATTTGAACATAGATAAAAATACATTGAAATATTATGTATGTTATACGTTCATTTTGAAAAATAGAATTGACAGAAAATTTTAAGTAGAGCCATTTAATTGTTACTATAGTAGGGGAGCCCAAGAGGGGATTTTGGGATTTACTCGAGCGCGTCAGATTACTATAAGGGACGGTACCTTAGCTATTCATTAGTACCTCTAGTCAATATGAGCAGTTATGGTTGGTGGGTGCGCTCAGGGGCCCCGCTGGAAAATTTGAATAATCCATAATTCCCTAAGGTTGAGCTCAAATCGTCAGATTAGCGAAATGGGGACTTCTTATATTGTAATTAACCCCCCCATATATTAATCTGACGCGCTCGAATAATATTACTTTAATTTTTTACCCTTTCTTCATAGCGATTAAATCGCCACTTAAATCGTCAGATTAACGTATACTTTTTTTCAGTGACGTCCTGGAGCATGCAAAATATCAATATCTAACGCACTTGAGTATTTCCAAGCCAGTTTTTTCTTTTTTAAATTAAAAAAAATCAAAAAACCCTTCCCCACCGCTAAAAGTGAAAACATTATAGGACCTTTTTTTCTCGCTATGGTCTAATCTACCAATTCTAATAGGTTCCCGTGACGCTCGAGTAAATCCACATTTAGCATCCTGGGCTCCCCTACTACTAATACAAATGCGAGACTATCTGTAATTTGATACGCTTTCACAGCAAAGATACAGATTTGAATGAAAATATTGGAAGATAAACGTAACTTTTCACAACTTTTAAATTCAAATTCATTTATTTGCCAATAAACACGGTATACAGAGATGATAACAATTCAGTTTTCCAGCATGTTTAGCCGTTATTAACAGCATGCAAATTATTATAATTTTTATAATAAGTTTTTAATTAATAGATATAAGTACCATTTTTTCAAAGCCAAAAGAAAAGTTGAAATATTATGGAAAGGACTTTGATATAAAAATATGGTAAAAAGACGCGGATTTGATTCCCGTCTCGAGATCAAATTTTGTCTTTTCTTTAAAAAAACATCATAGGGAAATGAAGTTTTGAGTATTTTCTGTTCACGAGTAAAACCGCAGGTCATACCTAGTACATTTATTATAACAATTCAATACTTTTAACAATACTATTAACTCATTCGACTATTCGATGTCACGGTCATCGCGCTAAATATATCTGAGCATGCAATGTTTGCATTACATAATGTATCTATCTGGGTTATGTGTAGTGACCCTAATCCTACTTCGATATTGATGTTTTTTTACCATGCAATACAATATATGCAAACCGCAATGACGTCACCAATGGTGCGTTTACACATTCGTGTTCAAAGTGTCTTGTAACTCGACGCAAAAGTCGTATTACGAGTGTCGAAGCGAACCGCTGCTCATATTTTAGTTATAGATAGATAATTCTTAATCACACACAGAAATTAATATAAAACACAGATATAGTCAAACAAACAGAGACAAGAATATTTTGAACATTCTGGCGGCTTTATCGCATTATAAACTACACCTCTCAAAGCAGTATTTTTGCCACTTTTCCATACTGTAGTCTGTAACTTATACGTGCTTATACCATGGTAATCCACCTGCTCTTAACATAAATACGTGAATCTCAAGGGGAAAAATGAAATATCGAGTGCATTGTTTACACATGCGTGTTCGTTACTCGCCTCGCTATTCGCACGAATGTGTAAATGCACCATAGCATAACTATTCTTCTATCTATAGGGCCTATTTTAGTAACTTAGTATAAATCTTATCCAGATTCTCGCGAGTAGGTAAGCAAATATGTATTACAATTTAAGACATAAAACAGGTAAATCACTACATTTTATAAAACAAAGTCGCTTACTCTGTCCCTATGTCCCTTTGTATGTTTAAATCTTGAAAACTACGCAACCGATTTTTTTGCGGTTTTTTTATTAGATAGAGTGATTCAAGAGGAAGGTTTTAGTATATTATTTATTAAGTTTTAGACAAAGCGGGTGGAAAGCTAGTAAAATATATAGAATTTATTGTATCTCTTTTATTTCGCTTTTAAGTACCTTTTCCTATTAGGTTATTTATTACCGTTCCTTCTATGTTACGACATAACAACAATAGCAAAAGACGATTTACTTTGCCCCACTATTTTCAAATAATAATGCTAGTCGAGGTTCAGTATTCCCCATAGACCATTACCATACATACATACCTACATGATTACAATAAACACATGCAGTATGGCCTTTGCAATTAGGTTGCCCGACTTCACTACGTAGGTATTATAAAACAAAGACCTCTGTGTCTGTCTGTCTGTTCGCGATTAACTCAAAAATATAATATTATGTTGATTCTGTTTTCATCATCAGTGTTATTAGTTCTTAGCACAGACGAATAAAAATACTTTTTTATTGGTCTGTGATTTTTAGTATACCTATTTGATGTATTGTATAGGAATTAAATAAAAGATTGCAGTATAAGAGAATCAGCAAAGGCTAAGGAAATTAATAAATATCCATTGAGATAATATTAATAATGGAGCAGACACCACGAACAAAATCTGTGCGCCAAGATGGCGGCGCGGGGCGCGCGAATGACGGCTAGACAGTCATAGATTATGCGATGTCACTGACTCACCGCTATAGAGGCGACACTTTGTTTCTTTCTGTCTATTTTATTGGGTGCCACTCCTTACATGCACGTTGACTTGAAATTTTCTTTGTACTTACTTAATATTTATTTCAGATATAAACTGACTTTACTACGCGGGGCTAACAATATCTGGCATATAATATAGGATGAGGAGGTTCAATATGGGCTATGGGAAGTTTCATTCCTTACAAATTGAGCCTTTTTTAGAAAAAAAATAAAAGCCGTGTAAAAATTGTGTTTATTTATATTTAGTTCATCATCCTCAGAACATGTTCCCGGCTCAGAAATTGCTTGTATTGTTCCAGTACTATTGTATCACACCTTCGGCTAAAATAAATATAATAATAATAATGTTATAAAATATGTGTATGTATGTATAATGCTAAAATAATATTTTATTTGTTATACAAATCCGTAAAATTTTATTATTATTTCTAACATCAATACAAGGAACAGCAGACTTCTTTAGAATACGCCTTCCCGCTTTTGTGGTATATTTATCCTCATCGCGAAAATGCAATGAACAGATGCTAGTTCTATCGGATGGTAACCAGGTTTCTTCACTGCGGTTGTTTTGGACAAATTTTACCCATTTTTCCCTTTCTTCACGACCCAGACATGGAAACCTTGAATAGAAAAAATATTAATCTCTGAACTAGCGGTCCGCCCTGGCTTCGCCCGTTTTACATATTTCGCAATAAAAAGAAGCCTATGTTTTTTCTCAGGGTCTAAAGATTGTCTGTGCCAAATTTCATCAAAATCGGTCCAATAGTTTATGAGCCTATTTATTACAATCAAACAAACAAACAAAATTTTTCCTCTTTATAATATTAGTGCAGATAAATAAATAATAATTCAATTATACGTTCAAGTCAGTAGCTTATACAATATCAATTAAAATTGATTAAAATCAATTAACAAAAAAAAAATTGGTGATTACTTAAGTAATTGATTTTCATATTTCATGATTTCACCTTTTTTCAATTAACAACCAGTCTATGCTTTTCTAAATATGTAAAATTATTATTTTATACTATAAAAATATACGCCAGCAAATATTACTAACAACACTTATTTCATGCCCAATGTCACATCTTAAATTTTTAATCTATGACAAATGACGCAAATTGTCGCCCGCCAAAAATTTTGTTCTAACTAAGTTTTAAAAATTATTATCTAATTACTTACTGATTGAAAAGTTATTCCTTTGCACTTTTCCGTATTATTTGTATTATTTGTGCAATATCGTAACACACACGTAGGCATATTTGATGCGTTTCACTTTAAAACAAATAAAAAATGAGCGTGACGTTCGCGCCAATGAGCGAGCAAGCGACTGAGTGCAGTTACGCCACATGACGTATGTTGAGTGGAACATAAGTGGTGTAGGCGGTATCGACTCCATATTAATATTATCTCAATGTAAATATCCTCCTTATTGTAAGAAACACATCAACAACGTGACGATTTAAAGGGACGATTTTCTATAGTTATCTTCTTCCATAGGAATTTGACCTAATTTATGAAGAAAATTGACTTCTAATAAAAATGTTATGCAGTAATAGTATACTTCCATCTATTTATTTATGGGATACTTAATATAGTAAAAAATGTCAGTGGTCATAGTATTAATGATAGGTAATATTGGTAACTAGCGGTCCGCCCCGGCTTCGCCCGTGGTACATGTTTACGTTTTCTCTACATAAGAACCATCCTCGTACTTCAAGGAATATAATAAAAAAAGAATT